>MU714932.1:3383-31497 GCA_026770625.1 Nicotiana glauca
GTTAAAATTTGCACATAAGTTAAAGCATGTTATAAATCAGATAATTAAGCCAAATATGACAGTTGAGCGACCGTGCTAGAACCACGGAACTCGGGAATGCCTAACACCTTCTTCCGGGTTAACAAAATTCCTTATCCGGATTTTTGATTCGCGGACTGTTAAATAGAGTCAAACCTTTCCTCGATTCGGGATTCAACCGGTGACTTGGGACACCATAAATCTCCCAAGTGGCGACTCTGAATCTCTTAATAAACGAATTCCGTTTCGATTGTCCTTTAATTGGAAAAACTCCCTTTACCGCACCCTTCGCGGGGGTGCGGTAGCGCCAAAAGGAGGTGTGACACATGGCATAAGAATGAAATAAACATATAAAAATATTTCTAAAGATTCTTTCTTCTTCATAATTTTCAACATGAAAATAGGATATAAGAATAACACAAAAATCTGAAAATTTAAGCACATATAGCATAATAGATCATCTAAACTTTTGCTAGAACAATTCTAAATTAATGGGTACTCAATCGATCTAATTAAATAAAGATAAACTCTTTCAAATAATTCATAAAACACCTTGTATGTGTTCTTTTGTGAGTTAAAGCACTTTAGTAAAGGGTTATATCAACTCACCTCAAAACTTCTCGAGCCAATACGTAAACCCCAGTCCAATTTATACATGTCAAACAATTGATTCTACAATAACCCATGCATTTAAATTAATTTTAAAGTTTCGCACCTAAACACGGAACTTTACTGTTGATATAGTGAAAGAAGGGAATTAACTATTCTATTCTTACTTATTACTATTGTAGAGTATTGAACAATAAGGAATTTTATATACCTGAGTTCAAGAATTAGTGATTCGTAATAAAACCTAGAATCCGCCGTGAATATTTTGCCGCAAAGCCGCTGTTGTTTCTTGGCAAGCAGAACGTGAAGTTCTGTTCCTTTTCGTTCCTAAGGCTTATGCCTTTTTCCTCCCAAGAGCCCTTTATGGGCTTTGCTTGCACGCCCCTTTTTCTTTTGCTTTCTTCCTTTTTTTTGACTTAATTAGTAATTAATGACATCCACTTTTAATAATTAATAATATTAAAATTATTAATATTTCCCTAATTATATATATATATATATATATATATAGGCAAGATAAAAGTAATAGTAATAATAATAATTTAGTTCTATAATTAGCGTATCTTGAAACTTTTATAAATTTGAGGACCGTTACAATCTTCCCTCCTTAAAAATATTCGTCCTCGAATGTTGCTAGGGCCTTATTCTTAAGCTAACAATCATTCCTTAGGTCCTTGAAGCTCTTAATTTTTCTTAGCACTACTCACTCTTCCAAGGGAATCAAAATTTTGGCTAACTACCTAAATTTTTAAAAATTTCGGCAGAGTTTCCCTTGTAATTTGAACTATCCAAAAAAATATCCCTGTCACAAATAGCCCAACTACACCAACAACAACCAAATATACCATAACAGGCCATTCATAGGCACCATACACAGCTCATAAATTAATTACTCGCACTCCGGCAAGGAGGCACCACAATAACTTACAAGAATCTAACGCACAACAACTTTAGCACAAGTAAATCACTTTAATGAATTAAATATACTCTGACATAAACTAAATCACTAAGACAACTAAATATAATCTAGGAAGGACATAAACACTTGCTAACTTGTATTTAATAAATGAAATATAAATGTCAAGCCAAACCTAGGTTCACATACCTTGTTACTCAAATAAATAAGGATACTTCTTCCTCATATCTACCTCGACCTCCCACGTAGCTTCTTTTGAATCATGATTACTCCACAAAACTTTTACTGATGCTATATCTTTTGTTCTCAATTCCTTACTTGCCTATCGAGAATTTCTATAGGTACCTCTTCATAAATCAAACCTTCTTTAATTTCTATGGTATCGGCAGCTATTATATGCGACTCGTCATGAGTGTACTTTCTAAGCATAGACACATGAAAGATAGGATGAACAGATGACAACTCAACGGGTAGCGCTAGCTTATAAGTCACGTTTCCTTTCTTTTCTAGAATTTCATAAGGTCCGATAAATCTAGGGCTAAGTTTCCCTTTCTTACCAAATCTCATAACTCCTTTTATTGGTGAAACTTTCAAAAACACCTTATCACCAGCCATGAACTCTAACTCACGATGCCTCTTGTCAGAATAAGACTTTTGATGACTCTGATCCACTTCAAGTATTTCTCTAATTAGCTGAACTTTCTCCAAGGCCTCACAAACAAACTCTGAACCAATCAACGGCATCTCTGTTGGTTCAAACCAACCCACTGGAGACCTATATCTCTGCCCATAACACACGCACGCATCATATCTTCGAGAGTCTGAATGGTCCTTTCTGCCTGGCCATCGGTCTGTGGATGGAAAGTGGTGCTCAAATTTTAAGCCCTGAAACTTATGGGACTTTACATTCTTCCTCGCTTAGGAACATTCATCCTCGAATGTTGCATCAATTTATGAATATTCTAAAGAAATCCTTTTCTTTTTCTTTCTTTAAAAAAAATACTTCACTTTATACTTTGGGAGTTCCAACTATCCTGACTCAATTCTGTCTCAGTCACCGTGTGATCGGCACGGGTTCGATCCCAACCTGATCGAATAGGCCCAATCCACGAGGCGCCACTCGCTTCATGGTTCTCAGCGCTCATGGATCATACCTTAGCATGGCTAAGTAAATTCTCAGCAACGAGACCCTCGGCTCGTGTGCTCCCTACTTTGGCACAAGTAGTTTCAGGAAGTCAACGCCTTGGTCAGGACCCTCGGACTGGACGATGACCCCTTCTCAGAATAAAGGATACTCCCCAAAAATCTTTTCTTTCTAAAAATTCTTCTTGTGACTTTTCAAGTCTAAATCTTTTCTTTATAGAACATTATGTACATGCTCATTTTGATATCCTTAAATGTAAAGCATGACATAAGAATGAAATAAACATATAAAAATATTTCTAAAGATTCTTTCTTCTTCATAATTTTCAACATGAAAATAGCATATAAGAATAACACAAAAATTTGAAAATTTAAGCACATATAGCATAATAGATCATCTAATCTTTTGCTAGAACAATTCTAAATTAATGGGTACTCACTCGCTCTAATTAAATAAAGATAAACTCTTTCAAATAATTCATCAAACACCTTGTATGCGTTCTTTTGTGAGTTAAGCCACTTTAGTAAAGGGTTATATTAACTCACCTCAAAACTTCTCGAGCCAATACGTAGACCCCAGTCTAATTTATACCCGTCAAACAATCGATTCTATAATAACCCATGCATTTAAATTAATTTTAAAGTTTCGCACCTAAACACAGAACTTTACTGTTGATATAGAGAAAGAAGGGAATTAACTATTCTATTCTTACTTATTACTATTGTAGAGTATTGAATAATAAGGAATTTTATATACCTGAGTTCAAGAATTAATGATTCATAATGAAACCTAGAATCTGCCGTGAATATTTTGCCGCAAAGCCGCTGTTGTTTCTTGGCAAGCAGAATGTGAAGTTCTGTTCCTTTTCGTTCCTAAGGCTTATGCCTTTTTCCTCCCAAGAGCCCTTTATGGGCTTGGCTTGCACGCCCCTTTTTCTTTTGCTTTCTTCCTTTTTTGTTTTTTGACTTAATTAGTAATTAATGACATCCACTTTTAATAATTAATAATATTAAAATTATTTATATTTCCCTAATCATATATATATATATAGGCAAGATAAAAATAATAGTAATAATAATAATTTAGTTCTATAATTAGCGTATCTTGAAACTTTTATAATTTTGAGGACCGTTACATGCATCAAGCCACTTAATCACTTCTTTTCTTACCACCTCTTTCATGATTGGATTTAGTCGGCATTGTTGCTCTACACCGGGCTTGTGTCCATCCTCCATGAGGATTTTATGCATGCAAAAGGCTGGACTAATGCCCTTAATGTTAGACATCGTCCACCCAAGTGCTCGCTTGTGCTCACGTAACACTCTCAACAACTTCTCTTCATGCAATTTAGACAAGTCAGAAGAAAAAATTGTGAGCACGTGATTTTTGCCTCACATGAATTTCTCCCACAAAATCAAAATAAAAAATTATTTATTTTATTGTGTGTAATTTTGTGAATTTTCGGGGTATTTTCTGTCATTATTTGCATTTATCCGTGCATGCTTATTTTAGTTTAATTTTGTGAATTTTCGGGGTATTTTCTGTCATTATTTGCATTTATCCGTGCATGCTTATTTTAGTTTAAATTTTATATATATATATATATATATATATATATATATATATATATATATATATATATATATATATATATGTATGTATATATATTGCATTTGCATTTAGAGTTAATCAATATAATTGTTTTACAAAAAATAAAAAACATAAAAATAACGTATGTGGCATTTTTAGTGTTTAGTTTCAAATTTTATGATTTTTTTAGTTTGGTATTTAATTATGTGTGATAATTATTATTAAGTGTTAATTAGTATTTCTTAATTAATTTGGACTTTTATGATTTAATCTAGGATTTTTAGTTTTAATTGTTGGAAAATATTTTGAAAAAAAGAGAGAAGAATTAAAAGAAATAGAGGGAAGCCAAATTTGGGACAAATTCAATAGGCCCAAAACACACACCTGAAACCCAAAAAAAAAAACCTGGCCCAGCACCATCCCTTACCCGGTTCGTCTCCATGACCAATCAAATGACGTCGTTTGGTGTCAATTGATCCAAGCCGTTGGATCAATTCGATCCAATGGTCAAAATCCTTCGCCCTAACCCGTATTCAGGCCCGACCCGTTCCATCAGAGACCAACCCGGTCTCAAGGGTGTATGAACGACACCATTTTGTTAAGTCAATCGATCCAAGTTGTTGATCTCAATTGATCGAACGGCTTGGATTCAATCTTTTACTCAGTATATAAATGTATAATCAGACCCCGCCCCCTTTCTCATAACCCCCCTATCTATCGTCTCTTCAGAGACCAAATCCCCAACCACCACATACCTCCGTTGACCGCCCGCCGGAAATCGCTCACGGCGGCGGTCAGCCACCAATCAACACCAAAATTAAACCCTGAAATCCCATCCACCTCCTCTTTCCAAACCCCCAATCACCTTCCTTCAAACCTGGACCAAAATCCTCGAATATCGATTTGAATCGATGAACCCTAGCGCTGTCACAGTTTCCCCGGTGGCGGTGCCACCTCCAAACCGTCCCAAATCAACACCCCATAATCCCCTCACCTTCCTCTACAACAAGCCCTAACCTATTTCCTTCAAACATGGCCCGGTCTACTAGAATTTCAAATCCAGAAGTTTGAGTCCTAAAAGCCAAGTCCAAAACCTGAGGCTCCATGAGTTTTGAGACTGATTTTGTCACTCAAATAAGGTCTTTCACTTGTTATTGACAAAGAACAAGTGATTGACCTTATTTGGTGATTCAATCAGAAGGTCAGTCATGAGGTCGAGCTTGAATCGGTAAATTTCCTTTCGTGTGGTTTAATATGTAAGTCCAGTGTGTATTCCTATTCCATTCATTCTCATATCTTCTTCTATTTTTCATCTATTTCTTCTGTGTTACTTGAATTATCTTTATTTGGTTCTTTTAATTTAGGATTAATGTTAGTTATTAGCTTCTTTAGTTTCGTTTAGATAATTTGTTTGTTTCTTTTTAGCTTTGGTCCGATTAAAATTCGACATGCTTTGCTATCCTCCTACTCTCTGAATTGGATTTGGACAATTGAAATTTGAAGCCCAATACCCAGGCTGTACAGACCCACTAAATCAATTTGGGGTCAATTTGACCCATGTTTTGGTATGTTTTCAGGGGTAATTAACAGGGGATTTTAAGGGGGTAATTAATAGTAGCTAGGGGTTCGATTTAGAGGCCCCTAACTTGGGTAGGGGGTACCATAGAGCACTGATTTAGTGGGTATTTTTAAATTAAAAAAGTTGAACTACTAGTGGGGAATCCACTCAATTAGATGCATATTTAAGAGGTTGTAAAATCAGGCATTGGGGGACATTGATTAACACTCTAAGGAAAAATACAGATTGAGAGGAGAGTTTAAGAGAAAAAGATACATAGAAATCTGAAAGTTGAGGACAGTTTTTTTGAACATATAGATATACAGAGAAAGTTGAAGAGAATCTGAGATATAGAAACACCTAGAGAAAAATAGGAGAGGATTAGGTTAAGTACTTGGAAAGCTCTGAAAAATAACACTGGATTTCTTGCATTTCTTGGCTGGAAATTGTTGCATTTGGTCTATTTGCTGGTTTTCTGATATTACCACTAGCTAGAACTCTTGAAAAATTATAAATTCCTGCATTTGAGTTTAAAATAAGTTGATTTTGGAATTCTTAAAAGTTAGTTCAAGTTGGTTTGAATCTGGGGGTACTGTTTTATTGCTATTGCTAGGTATTGGGTTCCCTCTAATTGGTTGTTGTTGCTGATTCTGATGTACGTGTGTTGATCAGTCACCCCTATTCTCTTTTCCACTTTCCAGGTACTTTCCCTAGCTTGTATTTGGAGATCAATTGTTGAACTAATAACAGCTTGAATGTGCTGAAATGAAGACTAAGTTATGAATGATATTTCTGTTATTTTTACTTTCATTTTTGCTTTTTAGATCTAGAGTTATAATTATTGATTAGAGTCATTTTATCTGAATTATGTATAAAAGATAACTATAGGGTATTTTATATGTATTAATGAACTGAACTTGGAGACTATGATATTATGACCTTTTGTTTGTTTAGCATTTAGTGTTATAGGATAATTGTATAATCCTTGTTATCTACATGTGAAAGTTATTAGAATGTGTTGGATTCCATTATTGTCAGTACGCAGAATTAACATTCATATAGCAAGATTGATCAAGATTTAATAATTGAGCCATATTGTTCACAAAGTATGGAAATTACCAGTAGTTTGGTTCATCAGCGTACTGTTTTTTTTCCGGTTAAGTATCTTCAAGGTTGCTTCATATTAAAATATCAGTTTAAGTCTTAAATATTAGGTGAGCATGAAAGTGATTAATATGAATTTATACAAATGTTAGCCCTGTGGAAAATAGATGCTTCAGTTTGATTCGAGTTTGAAAATCTGCGAATTTTTAAAAGTTCAGTCGTTCATGCATTTTTCTATAGTTTGAAAATTTTCCGATTACGGTTGCTTGGACTCGATCCCCTGATCTCGTCCCCATGCAGTTTGGGACGCTTTGGTTCAATTTAGGCCTGTCTCAAGCCCAATATCAATTCCTATTGGAAGACCCTTATCTTGCACACATCCCCCCCCCCCCATATGGTTTGAGCTCATTTGGCCTTATGAATTGAAGTAGTAACTGGTCCGTTAATAATTAAATATAGTAGGCTTTGTACTTTTCAAAAATATACATTAGGATTTAAATAAGATGTTTTAGATTACTGATTAGGTCGTCCACCTCTTTAACCAAGTTAAAATAAATTGAGGTTTACCATATTTGACAACAAATAGCTTATGGCCCTCGAAGGGCCTAGTTCAACCTTTATTTCTTTCTTTTGAAATTAGAATCAAGGTGTGCCATGCCAAATAAAAATGACCAAAGCATGACCCTCGCTTAAATTAATGTGATTAAATCCTTAGAATTCGGGGCGTGCTGTTTAGCAAATTTCCATGGTCTCCCGCAGAGTTAACAACACATTAGTTGCTTTAGGCGCGTAATTTAATAATTTTACCTTCTTAAACTCGGGTGCACATTTATGTGACCCAAATCCAAATCTCAATGATGTTAAAATATGTCAAAAACCACGGGTGCATTTATGAGACGTGGTTCGAGGTGAGTTTTTAACAACGTTGCAATTTTCTCTAAAAACAAATAAAAGTGGTTATAATTTAAAATTGCACATAGGTTCAAACTATATTAAAATCAGATAATTAATCCAAATATGACAGTTGATAGACTGTGCTAAAACCACAGAACCTGAGAATGCCTAATACCTTCTCTCGGGTTAACAGAATTCCTTACTCAGATTTATGGTTCGCAGAATATTAAACAGAGTCATTATTTTCCTTGATTCGGGATTCTAAACCGGTGACTTGGGACACCATAAATCTCCCAAGTGGCGACTCTGACTCTTAAATAAATAATTCTGTTTCGATTGTTATTTAAATTGAAAAAACTCCCTTATATTGCCCTCGGGTGGTAAAAAAGAGGTGTGACAACAATAACATGTAAAGTGTCAGAGTCACCCAAATAAGCATATTGAAGGTGAGGTGGGAGAGGTTTAAGCTCCAGTTTTGGGGCTTCCTCAATGGACGACTTTGGAGGAGGTCCTTCTGACCTATTCAAAGGCTCAAAGCGGTGTATCCCTTGCATGTACGCACAAGATGTATCTAAGATGTGCATCATCTCCTCAACCTCATCATCACTCCCAAGGCTATCAAACAACATAAGTACTTTCTCTAGAGAATCGTCTAGATATACACTTGGGTCATGAATTTTCTCATCAGCCTCAACAACAGATATTATTGAGAGCTCCTCATAGTGGCGAGGGAGTTGGATTGCTTTGTAGACATTAAAAACTGTTTCCTCGTCATCCACCCTCAAAATCATTTTTCCCTCTCTCACTTTGATAATTGCATCACCATTAGCCAATAGAGGTCGCCCCAATATGATTGGAACCAGTTCATCAGCCTCATAATCGAGGATAGTGAAATCAGCAGGGAAGATAAATTTCCCAATTTTCAGCAACATATCTTCAATCACCCCCTCAGGGTGTGCCATTTACCTATCAGCCAGCTGCAACATCACAGTAGTTGGCCTTGGAGCTCCTAGGCCCAATTTCTTGAACAAAGATAAGGGCATCGGATTTATGCTCGCTCCCAAATTGCAAAGAGCACGACCCACATCAATATTACCAATTCGCACAGGGATGGTAAAGCTGCCAGGATCCTTAAGCTTTTGAGGGAGCTTATTTTGGACCCTTGAAGTGCACTCCTTAGTAAGTGCAACTTTCTCAAATTCAGTCAATCTTCTCTTGTGAGCCATTATATCTTTTTTGTACTTACCATACTTTGGAATTTCACGAAGCACCTGTGGGAGTTTTGTATACAGTTCGATATGCCCACAGTGCATCGTCTAACTTCCCGGCCCAGTCCTTTCTATTTCCACTCACTATTTTCTCAAGAATCTGCTTTACCTAAAACTTGTTGCGACCAAAACCACTCACGCAAGTGCACATGATCATCAAGTAATAAATTAGTGAGTACAGTATCGTTCCCATTAAGACTTGTGATTAACTGTTTACTGATTCAAACTCAATTAACTTATCTATCCAAGAGGCTTTTCACAAAATAGAAATGTAACTAATTTACTACCTAAACTATCAAGCAATAATTTAACTAGAACAAATTAACCAAACAACCAGCAATTTTCGAGTAACAAACAGTACGGGCTAACTAACAATCGTGTTGTGTTCTTGGCTTAAAATGACTAATTGATTTATCTGGATCATTGATTGACAGGGTTGATATTACTCATAAGAATCTTTCGAGTTCTTACTCGCCTGTTTAAGCTAACTCAATGCCTATATGTCTATGGAATTAAGAGTAACAAGAATGCATTTACAATTCATGTATTCCAACCAAGCAAGGCAATTGGATATATGTCTATCCCAATTGCTAATCCGTTCACTGATGCCCGGGTTCAAGAACTTGCTCTATTTAATTCTATATGCAATCTAAAGTTCCCACTTTTGAGGTTAACTAAAGATTTGTAGATAGTATTTCACTGTTAGCTACTCAGCAAAATAATTAAAATCAGAATTAAATAAACAACCCAATATGATAAAACCAACTTTGTCAAATTAAACTTCAAACAACAACATTCATGTTTCACCCATGACCCTAGACAATGGGTTTTAGCCACTCATACTAGTGTTCATCACAATAAGGTTCAATTTTATCACAAATTGCAAAAACAAAGAGAAGAAAAGAAGAACTTGATGGTCAAATCTCCTCCTTGCCTCTTGCCTCTCTATTTCTTGCACTAGACTATGAAAACCTTGATAAATAATCCTTGGGCGAGCTTGACTTTATATAGGTTAAGTGGAATTTCCTCCAGATTTCCAATTATACCCCTGAACAAGTCTTTCCGGAACTGGGACTAATGTGGTCGCGCACCTGGGCGCGCATCTAGCCGCGCTAGTTGGACAACTTTCTGTAATGGCCGTGCTAAAAGTAGCGTGAGCGCGCATCTGGGCGCGCTAGCCCAGATCTTTAATTCCTTGATTCTTTTCCTCGTCTTCATGCATACTCAGCTCCGAGGGGTCGTTCTTGCTCTAAAAATAGTTCCAATCACCTCTCTAAGGCATCACATAGGCTCCTCATCCTGCAATATGTACAATTCATAATTAAAGCCCATTTTTAATCAATTAACCATACTATGACATTAGAACATAATCAAGCGGGAGCATAAACAATCGCCAAATTACCTAGATTTAGTCTATTATTAGGTTTCCATAAACCGTGTTATATTTTAATTGGGACAGTGTTGGTTGTTGAACCGCCGCTAGTGTCAGTGATGGGCAAGATGTTGGATCAGGCGTGATCTGTCTTCTTGAGTGTGGTATCAAGTAAATTGCAAGTCACTCCAAATTATGGGATCGAGATTTAACCTTGTTTGTAGAGTTGCCACGGTGAGATCTTCTAGAGGGAAGACGACTAGGGCTGTGAGAAAATGGTTGGCAAGAGTTGCCACATCGAGTGATGCCTACCTGGACCATGAGAGCCAGCATCGCAGTGGCGACAAAAGTGTCTTCCGCTTTGAGTATGGGAGTGTTCTCATATGAAGAGGCATTGTCAACGAGTGTCTGCTTGAAGGATAAGTATCTTCCGACAGTAAGGGGACTGAGAAAGTCGCGGTTGGACTATGCGTGCCACACCAAATAATGCTTTATTAAAACTACCAAGAGGGGATCGAGAGATCCAAATGGAGATGAAGATCGTGAAGGTGACAATGTGGATGACATGTGTGTCACCACAAAATTAACCACCAGAGGGTGCAAGTGAAGAGGCATTTCAAAGTGCATGGGGCATGACTCCATTTTGAGATGAGCTTAAGTCCGACCCACAGGATTTGGGAGCCACGATGTATGCCTCGAGGGGATAGACTACGGGTTGTCTTAGGCATGCTATGTCATCTAGTAAGATGACAAGTTTGAGTGGTAAACAATATAATGAGTTGCCTTGATTGACTCTCAACGCTCGTAATACTGTGCGCTTCGAGCGGGCTCTACGAGTGTCAGCCGTGCAGGTGACACGTACTGACGATAGGCTTCAAGAAGGAGCATCAGGAAAAGGGACTTTGCGGGAGGCAACGACCATCTAGATATGTCCCAAGAGTACTGGAACTATAGCAAGGAGGAGCCTAGGGGTCTAGCCTATGGGCGAACGTCGCGTGCGTGCCATGAATGTTAGAACCACACGTTTTCAAGACATTGATGAAATATAGGTATTTAGGCTCAGGCCTTATTCCTGATATGTCCTTATATATATGCTTACCAAGTTCGGCGTCATTTGGAGTTTGTTTATCTATAGGATTGACTTAGCCAAGTTTAGTCGCATTGTCGTAATTAGCTGAATCTTGCGAAGGCTATATCTATTTCCTAGGATATAGGAATGGCATGAAAATTCATGAGAGTATGAAGGAACTCAATACAAATCATTTAGAATAAATGTCACTTCATTCGCAGTTAAGAGTAGAGAGAAAGGTCCATTATGATTCTCCAGCCAAAACATATCAAGTGGGGGAACATGGTTTTTTCTTTTCTTTTTAAGCATATATAAGGGGAGCATATGTGTTGAATGCTCATCTAGCCTCCCTCGTGCGTGCTGCAACCAAACCGCACCAAGTGAGCAATCTTGAGGGAAACCTCAATGGTCTAAGGAGTGTCCAGGGTATCTATACGTGTTAGGGAACTCTATGGACGGTGTCGTGCCTTAAGGCTAGCGTTGGGCGTACAAATAGTGCAGAGGCTTGACATATGGAACGACTATGCCATGCGAGCTACCATAGGGAAGGACAAAGACATATGTACTGATTGGAGACTCGAGGCGCTACACTTAAGATCCTCGTGTGCCGACTTATGAGCATGGCTTGGGTTCAGCCTTGCAAGCAAGGGTCCATTGGCCTAGACGTGCAGTCGTGGGGCGATGCTGCACTATGCAGGATGGAAGTATGTTGCGAGGGCTATGTTTGCCAATTCCATATGACAACCAGAGGCATCTTATGAAAGACGCACAAGACAAAGACTAAGGATTGAAAGTTTCCCTACTCGGACAAAGCACAACCAGGCAAGTGTCAAGCTTGAGGACTGGACTGTGCGCACGATAGTGACGCTCAGTGTCAGGCGAAGGACTGACATGTCCGTAGCCAAACCCTGGGTGTGCGCAATGTCAAGACCCAACTTATGGAATGCGCCTCAGGAATATATCAACAAGACAACGCTGAAGCCTTGGTATCAAACGGGCGGCTAGGGGTGTTCATAGTTCAATTTGGATCGGTTTTTCCCTAAAAAGAAACCAAACCAAGTAAGTCAGTTTTTCAAATATAAGAACCAAACCAAACCAATTAAATCGGTTTTTCTCGATTCGGTTTATGTCGGTTTTTCAATTTTTTCGGTTATTTATCGTTTTTTCTTAAATATAAGACATACACTACCAAACACATATTCCGGCGATCATATTTTCAACGTAACACTATCAAATCAGTTGCCCTTTGAGAAATCTATTGTTTACCAAAATATATTGATGATAATTGAATCAAATAGTGATGAATAATTTAAGGACTCAATTAAAAATCTGTTATTTTAACACGAAATGGATTCTTACACTAAACAAAAGTAAACTACCAATCAAACTAGAATGTAAAAGTAAAGAACAATATTAAAAGTGCAAACTATTAGCATTTACCATAAATTTTTTGAAACTTTGTATAACAATATATATATATATATATATATATATATATGTGTGTGTGTGTGTGTGTGTGTGTGTGTGTGTAATAATAAATTTGAAATAGCTACTCTATAGTCGATTTGGTTCGATTTTTTTCTGATTAAAACCAAAACCAAACAAAAAAGTATTGGTTTTTTGGTCGGTTAATTTGATTTTTGATTTGATTCGATTTTTCGGGTTTTTATGAACACTCGTACGGACGGCACAAGAGAAGCTAAGCTTCTGAGGAAGGCTTCAATAAAGGCACAAGATCGTACTAGAAAACCTAGGATAAGAAAAAGCTGGCTTGTAGTCAGGTGGGGCTACGAGCGCCACACAAGCTATTTGAGTGCTTTTGACACTTCTGGAGGAGTCGTGACAATACTGGTGCATTGAGTAGCAGCTACTCGACGACGTCCCAAGTTAAATTTTTGGCCTCCACGTTGGCCATATGATTAGCTAATTCTAGCATAACACCACAAAAATTTGTCAGGTTTGCTAATCAAGTCTTTGGCTGAAATGGATCCCCATTTTAATTTGCAGACAACATACAAAAAGAGAAAAATTAACTATCGGCGGCTAACAATTAGAAAGCCTATGGCTCATTGCATTAAAGAGAGCCAAGATCAAATGCAAAGTAAATTCTTTTTGTGCGTATGTGCTCCATTTTTTAATTGGCTAAGCTAAAGAATAGACTTTATACCTATACTGGTGGCAATCCACACATAGTCCACGATTTTTATTAATGGGTATGATTCTTTTCTCCGTCCAGTTATCTATACCTTATCGCAATTGATAATCAATAAAGGTTGCTGCTATGTAGTGTGACCTAAGACAGCTTCCTAATAGTGAATTGGAAAAAGAAATAACCACGGAACTCCCTTTGTTATAAAAAAAGTAGAAAAGAACATATACGTCATGGGGTCTCTAT
Organism: Nicotiana glauca; assembly: GCA_026770625.1. Lineage (NCBI taxonomy): Eukaryota > Viridiplantae > Streptophyta > Magnoliopsida > Solanales > Solanaceae > Nicotiana > Nicotiana glauca. The sequence goes on from MU714932.1 coordinate 17,321, forward strand.
CTTATATCCTATTTCCTTTTCTTTTTCTCCTTTTCTTTTTGTTTTCAAAGTGATCTGGGCGTGAAATGATCAGACTTCGAAGGAGCTGGGAGAAAAGTCTCAACTTTCAACATATGAATAATATAATTAACTATCCCAAGATGACTGATTTGAAGTTCCTTGCAGCCAATGGCTTTGACTGCTCCATCTCTATCTATTTAATTAAGTAAATGTAGTGAGTCAAATTTGACTTAGGAAAGCCTGGTGCACAAAGCATTCCGAATTCACGTAGTGTCCGAGGAAGGATCGCACCCTAATGGATGTAATGTAAACAGTCTACCTTAATGCGAGTATTAGTGACTGTTTTCACGGCTTGAACCTGTGACCTGTAGATCACACGGAAATAACTTTATCGTTGATCCGAGGATTTCATTCTCAAATTTGACTTGCGTATTCAGAGTAATATAATTTAATTTGTCAATGTTAAATTATATTCTTGACGTGTACCTTCTCAAATTACTAAACAAAGGGCTCTAAAAGTCTATATATTGGATCAGGAGGGCTAGACTTTTACTTCTTATGCATATTAGAGCTAGCAATAGTTAGAAGTGATGCAAATTAACTGAATTAACATTGTTATTGAAGTATTAATTTATTGCTTCAAAAAGGTGATTAAGTTCATTCGCTTAGTAAAAAGGAGATAGCATATCAGATGTAAGTTTCTAAACTTGAATCAAATAATAATAGGATAATAATGAATCCTATATACATTAAAACACTAGAGAAACAAACGATTATCTAACAAAGGGTCCACTAATTGATTGGAGCCCCAAACGTAAAATTCATGTAACCTATTTAGACAAACAAACACATGTTGATCTTTCTAACTACTATGCCCAGGATTTTCTCTTTCTGTGGTATCCAAATCAAGAGATTTTTTCCTACTACTCCTTATCCTTATAAGTCCATAGAACTTTCTAAGCTCGTTCACACTTTCCTTGCCAAATGTACACGAATCACCCAATTCATTCACGGGTCGAACCGATTGAGATTTGCTTAAACCTTGCGGAAACACACCCGATTGCTCCACGGGTCGAACTGATCTAGATTTGCTCAACCATAGTGGAGGCTTAGTTGCCACATTGGTCTCAATATTACTCTGTATCGTTTTAATTTTATCAGATGTTCTGGACGGGGCGAGCTTACTATTATTCTGATGAGCTGAAATCACCAACTTCAACGCCCGACTCGGCGAACTTCGGTTCGAAATCATGATTTCACAGATCTCAGCCGGACTCAAAACCGACCCGGTTTGGAAAACTTCCTCTACTTGTGGGAAAAGCTTGTGATCTTTCAAACCCAAATGACTAGTAGCTAGACTTTTAAAAGCATTGAAATCACATAAAGGAAAATGTATGTGAAAATCAATTCTTCCAGGCCTTAGAACCGTCTGATCAATCTGATCTTTGTTGTTCATCGTGAATATCATAACTCGCTCGTCCCCACAACACGAAAATATTCCGTCCATGAAATTGAGAATTGCAGACGAACTCAGAGCCGCTGATTTGTCACATAGGTAAATGTCGAGATCTTCTATGACAATCAACGACTTATTCCTTGTCTGTAACAGAAGTAACTTCAGATCCGAATTGTCAGACACTTTTGATAAATTAATCTCGTACACGTCGTAGCTTAGGAAATTTGCCATTGCAGCAATGAACGTTGATTTTCCTGTACCAGAAGGTCCGTACAGTAAATAATTCCGTTTCCAAATTCTACCGATACGATTATAATGCTGTTTTGACTTGAGGAACGAGTCCAAATCGGCTTTGACTTTGTTCTTGAGATTCTGTTCCATTACGACCGTGTCAAATGTTGCCGGATGAGTAAAAGGCACTGCTATCCACCGTCTGTTTATGTTGATGAATAATCTCATTTTATTTTCCCTCTGCTCTATTTCATCAAATTTCGTGTGAATGTGTTGAAGATAAGGACGAAGGATTCGACGTTTATCCTTCTTCCTTATCTTCAGAACAAATGAATTCAGACCGGTTTTATCATCCTTTTCGTTGATCCAACAAACTCTGGCGCCGAGGAAATTGTCTACTACGATGTTCTGATTGGAGTCGTCAAGAACGAGGTTAATTTCATTGGATTTGTTTCCCGAGAAAAGGTTGGTGAAATTAGTATCTTCAAGACAGGGTAAAGAATTCAGGTACGTGCTAATTTGTCGATAGAGTTGGTTTTCCTGCATGTTGAGGTTGAATTGAGGGACCTTGTAGTACTGGTACACACAGCATTTTTCTCCTAATAACCTCAACCATTTCTTGAGGATGTGAAGTAGAGAAGTTTTTGATGCAAACTTTAGAAGGAAACACAGAGGGATGATTGCTAACAAATAGAGAAACATGATTAAAGGGTACAAGGGAAATGAATCAATTATTATAAACATTAGTGGGATTAATGATAGAGAGGAAACACAAGTATAAAGAATTTAGTAGTAGAGTATGAAGGGATGTGCATGTTGAATAATAAAAAGTTGGAGTCTTTTTAAATAACTTGGGTATTTTATTTGGTTTGAAGTTAGGGAGATGGCTAAAAGCCGGCTATCATTTGCTATTTTTCTTATTCTTTTCAAAGCATGGGTAGACATAATTGGTCAAATTAGGAACATGTATTTTGTCTGCCATATAGTATTCTTTATTGAGTTTTTCAGATCTTTCTACAATAGCTGCTCGTGTTTATCTGACTATACATTCGTTTGTGGGAGATTCAGCCGCCAGCACATATAGTATTCTTTATTGAGTTTTAGTTATATATGCTAATAGTATATACGAAATTTTATACTATCAGTGCTAATAATGTAAGAATTTTTACATTATCAATACTAATAATGTAACATCTTTACACTATTAATGCTATTTATATTAGTTAAGCTTAATATAAAGAAGTACCTATATTTATGAATCAATTTAATTTGATCCTATAAAAATCATTTAAATTGTAAATTCTTTCAAGATTAATGGAAGAGCTCTATAATTGTAGCTTGTTTCGTAGATTTCAGTCTTTACTAGCGATATAACACTTGAATTGACGAAGATTTATGTCCAAACTTTTAACAATAGGGTATCTGATAGCTTTCCCTTGAAGGCAATCTAAGAACTTAGTAGTTAAATCTTCTATCTCAGTCCAAGTAGTAGTAGGTTGAGATCAAAATCTTTAAACTTATTATTGTTGATCTTAGAGATTCTACGTGGCTTTTATAGAGGGGTAGCTTTAAAAAGAGCAACAACAACAACAACAACAACAACCCAGTAAAATCTCACAAGTGGGGTCTGGGGAGGGTAGTGTGTACGCAGACCTTACCCCTACCCCAAGGGGGCAGAGAGGCTGTTTCCGAAAGACCCTCGGCTCAATATAATAAAAAAGGACAAAAAAGACAAAAGAAGAGAGTATTAGATTCACCGCGGAAATCATACGGTAAAAGGAACATAGAAAGCAGGAAAAGAAAAATAATAATAATAATAATTCAAAGCAGAAACGATGGTTTGTAAATCGATCCTACATCGAAAATAGAAAATAGTAAAACTCGACATTGCCCCTAGCTATCTTAGACAAAAACCCACCGAACTAGTCCACTACCTCCTAGCCTATAACCGAAATACTCTTCTTCCATAACTTCCTATCAAGTGCCATGTCCTCGGAAATCTGAAGCCTCGCCATATCCTGCCTGATCACCTCTCCCCAATACTTCTTAGGCCGCCCTCTGCCTCTTCTCGTGCCTTCCACGACCAGCCGCTCACACCTCCTTACTGGAGCATCTAGGCTTCTCCTCTGTACATGTCCGAACCATCTGAGCCTCGCTTCCCGCATCTTGTCATCAATAGGGGCCACGTGCGCCTTCTCTCGAATGCTATCATTCCTAATCTTATCCTTTCTAGTGTGCCCACACATCCACCTCAACATCCTCATTTCAGCTACTTTTATCTTTTGGATATGTGAGTTCTTAACAGGCCAACACTCAGCCCCATACATCATGGCCGGTCTAACCACCGCTTTATAGAACTTACCTTTGAGTATCGTTGGCACTCTCTTATCACACAAGACTCCAGATGCTAACCTCCACTTCATCCATCCTACACCAATACGGTGTGTGACATCATCGTCGATCTCCCCTCCCCCGTGGATAATCGACCCAAGATACTTGAAGCTGCTTCTATTTGGGATAATTTGTGACTCAAGCCTCACATCCACGTCCACTTCCCCCGGCCCGGCGCTGAACTTACACTCGAGGTATTCCGTCTTCGTCCTGCTTAGCTTGAAGCCCTTCGACTCAAGAGTCTGTCTCCAGACTTCCAATCTCTCGTTAACACCGGCTCGTGACTCGTCAATCAGAACTATGTCATCGGCGAATAGCATGCACCATGGCACCTCCCCTTGAATATGGCCTGATATCGCATCCATCACCAGGGCGAATAAGAATGGACTAAGCGCAGAGCCTTGGTGTAATCCCATTTCGACCGGAAAAGGCTCAGAGTCCCCTCCTACTGTCCTAACCCGAGTCTTAGCCCCGTCATACATGTCCTTAATTGCCATAACATAAGGCACCGGCATACCTTTTGCCTCCAAGCATCTCCAGAGAACTTCTCTAGGAACCTTGTCATATGCTTTCTCTAGGTCAATAAACACCATGTGCAAATCCTTCTTTCTCTCTCTGTACAGTTCCACCAACCTCCTAACAAGGTGTATAGCTTTTGTGGTGGAACGACCCGGCATGAACCCGAACTGGTTGTCGGATACAGACACTGTCATCCTCACTCTCGCTTCAACCACCCTCTCCCATACTTTCATGGTATGACTCAGTAATTTGATACCCCTGTAATTGTTACAACTCTGGATATCACCTTTGTTCTTATACAATGGAACCACCGTACTCCACCTCCACTCATCCGGCATCCTCTTCGCCTTAAGAATAACATTAAACAACCCAGTCAACCACTCCATGCCTGCTCTCCCTGCACACTTCCAAAATTCTACCGGAATCTCGTCCGGCCCAGTCGCTCTGCCCCTACTCATCTTACGCATAGCCCCCACGACCTCCTCGACCTCGATACGCCTGCAGGGCCCGAAGTCACGACGGCTTTCGGAGTGCTCCAATTCTCCTAGCACAATATCACGATCCTCTTTCTCATTCAGAAGTTTATGAAAGTAAGTTTGCCATCTTCTCTTAATCTGGGCATCTTCCACCAATACTCTACCATCTTCGTCCTTAATACATCTCACTTGGTCCAAATCTCGAGCCTTCCTCTCTCTCAATTTTGCCAGCCGGAATAACCTCTTCTCCCCGCCTTTTTCCCCCAGTTCCTCGTACATACGACCATAAGCCGCATTCTTAGCCTCCGAGACCGATAATTTAGCTTCTTTCCTAGCTACCTTATATCTCTCCAAGCACACTCTCCTCTCGTCCTCGCCTATGCTCTCTACTAACTTCTGGTATGCTGCCCTCTTCGCTTCCACTTTTCCTTGGACCGCTTCATTCCACCACCAATCTCCTTTGTGCCCGCCAGAAACACCGGATGAGACCCCTAACACCTCTCTCGCAGATTTCCTTATACATTCTGCTGTCGTTGACCACATAGTGTTCGCGTCCCCACTACTCCTCCAAGCTCCCATAGCCGACAACCGACATTCCAACTCTTGGGCTTTATCCTTAGTCAAAGCTCCCCATCTGATTCTTAGTTTTCCCCTAGCTTTAAAAAGAGCATATTGCTATAATGATTAATATTCCTTTTATGGGTAAAACTATTGTAGAGAGGTAAATATAACATAAAAATCGGTTCCGAGATAAACTTGGCTATTATAGTGAATGACTATTATATAACGATGCGGTTATAGAGATGTATGACTGTACTAGTCCTAGTTATGTCACGACCCGAATCCCACCAAAAGGGATCTAATGACACCTAACCTCCAAGACTAGGTAAGCCAATCACATCAAAAATATTGATTTATCAAAGCAATATATAATGAGATTGAATTAACAATAAACAATGAAAATAATGATAACATAAGCTAAAATGGAGATACACAATGTAATTGAATACCTAAGACAAGCAACAGGGGACGTGCCCTGTCATAACCATGAATGGTGGTTTTGTAAAAATTAAGCCACTCATTTGGGACATGCATTAATTTAATATGCATGTATCATTGTTCATACACTTTCTAGGCCATTTCCTCTCATATCATACCCGACCTCATAGAGGACTCGGTCGTACCCGGCCTCAAGAGGTATCGGTTGTACCAAATCTCAGCAGAACTCGGTGTAACCGACCTCGAAAGGTCTCGGTAAAGTCATATTTCACACCACTCCATACCCGACCTCATAGAGGACTCGGCCGAACCTGGCCTCAGAAGGTCTAGACTGTATCTGGCCTCAACAAGACTCGATATAGTCGGCCTCAAAAGGACTCGGTAGCCTCACATCACACATTATTATACCCGACCACACAAGGGCTCGGTAATGTCTTATATCCTGTCTCATCATACCCAATTGATCAGTGGTTGCACAATAGGTATCGTATCCGGCTAACTATAGCGCGGCTCGGTAAAGCAAAATAGATACATATATATAAGTGCAATGCAAAGTCAACTTCAAGAGATACTAAGATCAAACTCATACTGAGTCATATTTTCCAACTTCATAATACTATCCGGGAATCACTTCAACTTGAGAAAAATATTACCGGTAAGAATGTATAAGAACGGAAGCAACGTTATCGGGAAGGGCTTAGAACAAACCAAATTATGACCTAAAAATCCTTTAGAGAGAAAAACGCTTACACCAAGTTATGCCAGGAAAGAAAGTTTTCCTACATACCTTATTGATGAACTGGTTACGCTTCTATGGTGGTTAAACCTGCCTCCAAATGTATCTCAAGAATCAATCCAACAAGGTAATAGATATTATTGTGACGATTCTAAGCTTCTTCACGCTAAATCCTATGAGATCGCTTCTAATTTTAGTTGCAGGCTATTTTGGGGATTCTAATTAAGGTTTGAGAGAATTTGGGGTGGGTTAAAGTGGGTGACACTTCCTAGAACGAAAGAGAAAGAGCTACATTACCTTTTATACTATACAAAGTCTAGGAAATTTCGCCGCCCTACATGCAAAACGGGTTGCCTCGCCCCTGTCATTACACCCGGTGGGACAGGTGGTGCAAGTCTAATGAAACACGTCGCCACCTTCTTCCCTCATATGCATCGCCGACCGATTGTCCGTGCTAGAAGCCAAACTTGCTAATCTTTAACATTATGTGTGGGTGTAACATCATTCCCCCATTCAGAACATTCGTCCTCAATTGTTGAATCGTAGTCACTTCTTGCAAACTTCTTTAGTCATTTTGTGTTGTGCCAGCCATGGTAATCTCATTGTTGCCTCACGTATTATGGAATAGATGAGGATACCAGGTTCTCAGGTCTTCTTCAACTTCCCAGGTCATTTATTCTATATTATTGTTCCTCCAAAGTACTTTAACTAAAACTACCTCTTTGGTTAGCAACTTACGCACTTGAAGATCTAGGATAGCAACCAGAACTTCTTCATAAGATAGGTCCTCCATAACTTAAATATCTTTAATAGGGGTAATACATGATGGATCACTCAAGCACTTTTGAAGCATAGACACATACAATACTGGATGCACTACTTTCCAGTCTAGGGGCAGCTCGAGCTTATAAGCTACCCGACCGGTTTTCTGAATAATTCGATATGGTCCAGTATACGAGGACTGAGTTTGTCTCTCTTACCGATCTCATCACGCCTTTCATGGGGGATACCTTTAAGAATAACCAATCTACCACAGAGAACTCCAAATCTCGTCGTCGGTTATCCAAATAAGATTTTTTCCTGCCTTGAGCGGTCAATAATTGACTTTGAAACGGTTTCACCTTTTCTACAACCTGTTGTATCAACTCAGGACCCAATAACTTTATTTCACTAATTTCAAACCAACCAATAGGAGATCTGCACTTTCGTCCGTATAGTGCCTCATATGGTGCCATTCGAGCGCTAACAAGGTAGTTGTTGTTGTAAGCAAATTCGATGAGTGATAGATGTTCTTCCCAATTTCCTTTGAAGGAAAAAACACAGGCTCATAGCATGTCCTCGAGCATCTGAATAGTACGTTTGGCCTGACCGTCTGTTTGTGGATAGAAAGTTGTGTTAAGGTTAATCCTCGTACCAAATCCTTTTTGGAATGATCGCAGCCGTAAACTGGGTACCCCTGTCTGATATGATGAAAATCGGAACCCTATGGAGTCGGGACTATTTATTTGATGTATAACTTAGCATAATCTTTAACTCAGAAGATGGTCTTAACTGGTAGGAAATGAGTTGACTTGGTGAGTCGATCCACGATGACCTATATGAGATCAAATCTTCAACGTGATTGCGGTAATCCGGTAACAAAATCCACGTTGCGCATCTCCCATTTACAGGTTAGAATACCGTATTCTGAAGCAATCCCCCTGGATTCTAGTCTTCAATCTTAACTTGTTGGCAATTTGGCAATTGAGCTACATATTCAAAAATGTTCTTTTTATGTTGTTCCACTAGTATAGCTGTCAAAGATCATGATACATTTTAGTTGGCCCAAATAAACAAAATATCGGGATTGGTGAATCTGTATTAAGATCTTCCTTCAGAGTCCCTCGACGGGCACACATAAACGGTCCTAGATCTAAGGACTCTGTCCTCAGATAGCTCGAGCACTTGCTTCTTTTGAAAGGGAAATGATTTCTCTTATTTTCACCAAAGATGGATCGTCAAATTGGCATGCTTTTACTTCAGCTAATAGCAAGGATTCGTCAACATTTCAAACTATGGCTCTTCCGCTACCGGTGTCTAGAAATCATATACTTAAATTAACCAACCGGTACAAGTCTTTAGTCATTTCTAACCTATAATCTTCCACTGTCGTAGGCTGCCCATGGATTTATGACTTAGCGTGTCAGCCACAAAGTTTGCCTTCCGGGGCTGGTACAGAATATCAACACCATAATTCTTTAACAATCAATGTAAGAACCCCGTGCAGAAGGTGCACTAAAAGATGGTTGCCTAGTACGAGGAAATCCATGGCTAACTGGAGCAGTATGTTAAACCTGAAGTGCGAACTGGACTGGTCGAGTGAAATGACCTCTACCATGTCGAGCCTTGACCCAGAGTAGGAACCACTAAATCCTCAAAAAACCATGAGGCTTCTTAGCCGCCCTATCCTCCCTCTCCTGCCCACGAATACACCCTAACTTCCTAGCAATCTCTAAAATGTGATGAAATACAATCTCAGTCTCTATTTCTCATGCCACCCCAAATCTAAGGTTGTAGGTAAGTCCATCAACAAATCTACAAACTCTCTCCCTTTTAGTAGAAAACAAAGGAGTTTCATAGCGGGATAACACTATAAACCTCAAGCATACTCAGACACAGTCATACGCCTCTAGTGCTCATGCTCAAACTCACGGCACATCTAATCCTTGCAGATCTGTGGGATAAACTCCCCCAAGAAAAGATTGGAGAACTGGGACCATGTAAGTGGGGTTGCTCCAGCTAGACTACTTGCCTCATAAGTCTGGCACTATCGGTATGCCGACCCCGTCAACTAAAAAGTAGTGAAGTCAACCATACTCGACACCACCAAACCCAAGGTACACAGAATACGATGACATTGATCTAGGAATCCTTGTGCATCCTCAAAAGCCCCACCACTGAACTGGGAAGGACGGAGTCTTTGAAACCTCTCTAAACTCTTTTTTCCCTCAACAGACATGATTGGCCCTACCTCAGGTGGAACAATCGGTAGAACACCGGCGTCTGGTAAATAAGAGATCTCTACTCTGGAGTAAGAGCGGGGGGAGTCTGGGCGCCTCTCCCAGCCTATAAAATAGCTTGTACAAACGGAATTAATCTTTTTTGGACCAAGCTCCCAAACATACTCATGAAGCGAGCCAGGGTATTCTGAAGCCCTGGTGTAGAAATAGGCCCCTCAAGTGCCCAAGTGGGTCCCATTTGCTTAACATGATCAGGCTCTTACTCCTCAACTGGATCTACTGGTGGCTCCATAACTACTGCTCTAGAAGGGGCTCTAGCTGCAACGCGTGCCCACCTTCGGCCTCTACCTCGGCCTCGACCTCTCACAGCTCTGGCTGCTCAGATGATCCCGAAGAACATGTCATCACCATATGTAAGAGAATAGAAGAGTAAAGATTTAGAAGTTGGGAAAAACAAATCCGCGCGATAATGAATAAAAAGAACGTGAAGTTTCCTTACTGCCCAGTACCTCTCGAAGATAAGTACATGTATCTCCATATCGATCCACAAGACTCTACTAGGTTTGTTTATGACTCGTAGAACCTACGAACATAGGACTTTGATACCAACTTGTCACGACTGAATCCCACCAAAAAGGGTCGTGATGGCACCTAACCTTCAAGATTAGGTAAGCCAATCACATCACCAATATTGATTTATCAAAGCAAGATATAACGAGATTGAATTAACAACAAACAACGAAAATAACGATAAAATAAGCTATTAATACACAATACAAATCCATAAAATTAGGTGGTACAGAGTTATGAGCTCTAAAATTGAATACATAAAGAAGTATAAAAAATACAATACTATTTGAACATAAAAATAATAGTATTAACATAAGGATGTGACTCCAAAGGACTGCGATTATCATGCAGCTTTACCTTGAATCCTCACGCTCAGTGTATGCACTCACTCCCTAGGTTCGCTGCCTATAACACCCGGATCTACACAAAAATATACAGAAGTGTAATATGAGTACACCACAATCAGTATTCAGTAAGGGTCAAGACTAGCGCGTGGAGTAATGACGTGTTTCAAGTCATATGATGCTCATTAGATAAAAAACATGTGCAATATATATCAATAACTGGCAGCAAGAATTTTATATAATGGAATACAACACCACAATCTCGTTAAAACATGTGATAACAACTTAACGCAGGAGCAATCTATCTTTGACAACAATTCATCATGTAGAAACAAAGGCGTATGATAGCATGTCAAATACAACTTGCAACTAGTTGAAATATATGACAAAGTGTAAAGAAAATATGTACCTGATCAAAATATCATCTCGTTTCGTCACATAAATATCATCAAGAAAATCACTCTCAAGCCATCACATAAACATCATCAAGAATGCCATCCTTATTTTGCTGCATGTGCAATACTCAAAAAAGGCATTCCGCCACATGCGCAAAATCAAGATCACCACCCTTATTTTTCCACATGTGCAAGCCCGAGGGCACTATCCTTATTCTCCGCCTATGCACAACAATAATCGCAATCGCACAACAAAGATCTCGTGCCAACTAATCCGCTCAATATGTCCACATGTGGCACAACCATCACAATCTAATAGGCCAAATTACCATCAAAGACATAAGCTCAAATTTATTAACAAAGTGCACAAGGATATGAGAATAATAATAAAATATGGATGGATGTTCAACATATAAAGCGTGACTATGGCTAAGTCAATTGCAGCAATCAAGTTCATGAAGTCACAAAGTGATTAAGCATGTTTCATATAAAGCATATCATCAAAATAAGACATATTAATAGTCTAAGGTCTAATTCGGTCATAAACTATAAATAGCACCCGTGTACCCGCTCGTCACCTTGCATACATGTCAGTTTTCACATAACACAAATTTGCAAATAAGATAAAATCCTAAGGGATTATTCCCTCACACAAGGTTAGACAAGATACTTACCTTAAACGGACCAAATCAACATTCCAAAAATGGCTTTCTTTAAAATCACCTCTGATCGGCTCGAATCTAGCCAAAAACAACCCAATAACGTCAAACAAAGCCATAAAAAATCTCTAAACAATAAAGCTTCGATGTTTAAATAAATCACCCAAATTCAACAAAAGCTAACCAAGTCCGCATTGTCAAAACCCGAGTCAAGAGGTAGATCCCGACTACTCATAACCCCACGAGTCCAAATATATGATTATATTCTAAATCAGAGTCCAAATCGATTCCCAAATCCCCCATTTTCAGTCTCTTAAGTTGTAGAAAAAACCCTCAAATTTTCCTTTAAAATTTCAAGTTTTAGGTGTATAAATCCATGGAAAAATAAAATATAAGTCTAAATTCGAGTGAAAATTGCTTACCTCCAATATAGTAATAAATTTGCTCTCCAAAACCTCCACCTCTCGAAATCTAGAGTTCAAAATATGCGATAAAGGCTAAACTCTCGAAACTAGAACTGTTAGAGTCTGCTCTAGTGATAGCCTTCACGAATGCGGCCACAACCTCGTGTTCACGAAGCACAAAAATACTCTGCCTCAAATTATCCCTTCGCAAACGCTCCCCCCATCCTAGGAACGCGAAGCACAAAGTCCCACTAGACATCGCGAATGCGTACAATCCGTAGCGAGCGTGGCGGCTTAGCTCTAGCCTTCCCTCAGCTGCCTCACCACTATGAGAACGTACATAGTCGCGAATGCGAAGCATAAAACTGTCCATCACCAAAAATACCTCCACTATCGTGATCAAGCCTCCACGATTGCGAAGAAGAACCTCACATCAGCAAAATCTACAACTTCTAAATATGCTTCGGGTAGTCCGAAACTCACCTGAGCCACCCGGGACCCTGTCCAATCGCACCGACAAGTTCATAAACATTGTTCGGGCCTATCCAAAGCCTCCAAACATATTTAATAATATCACAACAATGATTAAATGCCAACACACAAATTGAACTTCTCTTAAGTTCATGAATATTCAAACTTAAAACAAAGCGTCCGATTCAAGCCTAACCAATTCGAAATAAACCCAAACCTCAAAAAAGTCTCAAGTGCTAAAATCCGAATATGATATCACCAAATCAACCCCCGGTCAAACTTAGGAACTCTCCAAACTTTAAAATTGCCAACTTTCGCCAAATAGCGTCAAAACACCCTAGGAACCTCCAAATTCAAATCCGGACATATGCGTTAGTCCAAAATCACCCGTACCTATTGGAATCAAATCACTAATCCGAGGTCGTTTATATAAAAGTCAAACCTTGATCAACTCTTATATTAAACTTCCAACCATAGAACTAAGTTTCCCAATTCACTCCAAAACCTTCCTGAAACCAAACCAACCATCCCTGCAAGTCACAAATCAACAAACAAGCATACGAGAAACATCAAATGAGTGAACGGGGCTCAAATTCACAAAACGATCGTTCGGATCGTTACAAGTTGTTAGCATACTTTTAGTAGGACGATAAATGTATTTCGTTGTTTCTTTCCTAATAAGATGGGAAAATTATTCATTGTCACGTATTTGGACCAGATTCTTCTTGTATTAAATGTTAATACCTAAAACACCCGGCAGACAAATTTGATCTTGACCAGCTGTGGGAGCATTTTTTCTATTTCAGCAACTATCCACGTACTACTAGTTTTGAAGTTTAATCATGTTTTTTTTATATATTCTATTTGATATTTCTTGTTCATCTATATTGACTATATATCAAATGGCCAAGAGAACTTAAAGGTTCTTGCATCTTGTTCCAAGTTATCGGTACTTTATTTTTATTTTATCGCAAAATAGTACGTACTCGGTTACACTCTTCGACCACAAATAATAATAATACTGTTACTATATACCTAAGAAGTCAAATAATTTTTAGTATGATTTTTCAAACATTTTAAATATAAATGTTGCACTTCAACCATGATCACTTTTTGACTGCATGCACTATGTCCATTTCAAAATCAGGATCACTTTTCAACTGCAAGCATTTTATTCTACGACGATAAGTGGACTATTTTTTCCAATTAAGTAGACTGAATTGTGTCTGTGTTCAAGAAAGATTGGTCAATTCTTCGTCAAAAATAAAAAAATAAAAGAAAACTATACCTGCTAAAGTGCCAGGTGGAGAACGGGAGAGTGGGACTGTCTTCTTTTTGTGGCGAGATAGGTCAAAAGGCACGAATAGGGGTGTGCATTCGATTTATCGATTCGATTTTGACTCTTATCGATAATTATTTATCGATTATCGATTTGTACATATGCTTATCGTTATTGTTTCAATAAGGTTTCGATTTTTTCGATTTCGATTTATTAATTTTTGGGGCTTATCGATTCGGTTATCGATT
>MU714934.1:2530-43084 GCA_026770625.1 Nicotiana glauca
GCCATTATTATTTTCAGTGGGAATTCAAGCGGTTCGATCAAAGAATTTAATATTTTCTTGTGAATCTGAAAATATGATATTCTTCGACGGTAGTGGGCAGTTGGGAATGATCAACGAGAGGAAGCATAGGAGCATCGTGAGTTGTATGTGTGTTGTGAATAGTTGAGATGAAAGGAAAGAGAAAGTGGGAAGATACTGTCCTATAATTATGTCTAATATAAATGAACCCTTAATTATATCCCTAATTTGAATTATGGTATATAAATGGTAGGTATGCTTAAATGTAATAAACACAAACATTAAACATTGAGGGTAATAAGGTTTTATATATGGTATAGGTATGTAAAAATCCCTTTTTTTAACATGTGAATAATTGACAAAGTCGAGGACCGCATTCCATTTCAAGAATTTTCCATACAGATTAAGTTGATCCAACTAAGCCCAAATTATTAGGAAAGATCAAATAATCTTGTGGAGAAGAAAAACTATCCTTACTTCAATGTTTAAAACAAGCTCGTGATTTTATAGGCTGGACTAAGATTTTTGGAGCCCATTTAAAAATGAGGTATTTAAGGGGAGAAATTCAAAAATAGTCAGATTTACTACTGGTTGTTGAAAAATAGCCAAGTTTCAAAAGTCATTGAAATTTAGCCACTTTAAATCTGAGCGAAAACACTGTTCAAAATCCGGAAAAATACGCCCGCAAATTTTATGGGAGTTCCAGCATAAGTATGCTTGAACTCCCGTAAATTTTACGGGAGTTCCAGGATAACTATGCTGGAACTCCCACAAATTTTACGGGAGTTCAAGCATAATTATGTTGGAACTCCCACAAATTTTACGGGACTTTCAGCAAGTATAATTGTCCAGTATAATATACTGGAGTTTGGAGCACTGGTGCTCCAGTCTCCCGCAAATTTTACAGGAGTTAACAAAGTATACCGGTCCAGCATAATATGCTGGAGTTCATACACAAATGCACCAGAACTCCCGTATATTATACTGGACCGGTCCTTGTTGCAGCAAAATAGTCGCTATTTTTTATTGACTTGGTAAACATTGGCTATTTTTCATTGACCAGTGTGAAAACTGACTATACCATGATATTTGTAAGCCCGTGGCTCATGAGGCTTTTAATTAAAAATAGAAATTTTTTTATAAAGCACTATCTTTTAGTGGTAATTAGCTATCTATATATATATCATTTGCTATATTACGAATTGTAGATACGTTTTCTGTTGTTATAAGATGTATTAGATGTATTTAAACTACTGTATTCATGAATACAGTAGCAAAAATAGGCATAAATCAGGGAGGTCCAGCTAATCAGTTGTTGTATTCGAGTGTATTCGACTGTATTCATGGCGTGAAACATGGGATTAGAGTTTGACAGATTATTGTATTCGACTATATTCGTGGCGTAAAACAGGGGATTACACTGTTTTTTAAATGGAAAGTGAATCAATTAACATAGTAGACTCCTAATATAACTCAACAAACTCAATTATAACATACAAATTCTGTATTTCCAGTTATAAAAAAGATTCTCAATCGAAAAATACCCCCAAAACATAGCAATCTTCAGAGAAATTATATAATACATCTGAATACATAAATTATATTAAATAAAAAAAATATATGAATACATTCATGGCATATAACGAGACAGTGAATACGATGAAATACATACAATACAGCGGGAAACATTGAAATACAATGAAAAAAAACAGTGAATACAATGAAATACATGTAATACAACGAGATACATTGAATTATAATGAAAAAAAGATAATGAATACAATGAAATAAATAAAAATACAGCGTGATACGTTAAAAATACATTGAAATATATTAACATAAAATCAAGTTGCTCAGCCTCAAACTCCGTCGTCTTTGTTCAAGAACAAACCCTAATTTCCGGCGAATCCGCCGTCGAGCAAAAACCCTGAATCTCACTGTTCCCACGCATCAAAATTACAAATTCAACATCAAAATTACATGCCTTATGTGCCTCTTGAAGGCTTCCGTGGCTCTACCGTGCATACTATAACCTGCAATCAAGGCAGACTATTCACATTCTTTTCCTTCATCCGATTGAATGTATTCCTCACCATCTTTAATCTTCCACATTTGCAGTACATGTCAATCATGGATGTAGCCACATATACATTATCCTCTAGGTTCATTTTTATAACCTAAAGAGATCAAAGCCCAATAAACTACTAAGAACACCAATACAGTTAAAAAAATAAGGAGATAGAAAGAATACAGCAGCTGTAACGTTGGTTAGTCCTGAAGTAACTGCAGAAGCCAATCATATCTTCAACTCTATACATCAAATCTCCCTCTTCGTCATCATCCATCTAAAAAACCCCAAATCACCAAAGCAAACAAGAAAAATAATAATCAAATTGAGTAGTAGAAGGAGCAAGATCGCCTGTGTAGACAAATAGAGCGAAAATTTATTATGTTATATGGTAGGTGATGCGGGTAAGATAAATTTTGAGATTGAGCATCATGTTTTTAGGGAATGGCGGAAGAGAATGACATGTATCAAAGTAGAGAGAGAAAGAAAATAGTGTAACAGAATAACGCATTTAGTGGCTTAGGGGTAAGAGGTAATCAAAATTAGATATTTTGCTATAAACATTAAAAGGTATCTATAGAATATAATTTTTTAAATGGTATTTATTTAAAATAAATAAGGTATTAACCTTTGCTATAGTTGAAAATCGTGTTTTTAGGAAATTAGGAAAGCGAATGACATGTATCAAAGTAGATTGAAAAAAAATAGTGTAACTGAATAGCGTATTTAATGGCTTAGGGACATGAAGTAATCAAAACTAAATATTTTGCTATAAATATTTAAATGTATCTATAAAATATAATTTTTTAAATAATATTTAATTAAAATAATAAATAAGGTGTTAAATTTATCTGGATAGCACATTGAAATTCCATTTTGAAAGCTTTTTCAATAGTTACCTAAAAAAGAAACGTAATAATGAATCTGAGCCGTTGAAGAGGGTCCACGACACGGTCAGCACACCAGGTCACCAACCAATTAAACGATCGATAGAAACTAAAACTCCTCTCTCTCTCTCCCCGCAAATCACCGGGACAGTGGACGCACTGTGTCGCCGATTTACCCCCAAAGCAAAGCCGTAACGTTCTCTCTCTAAAATTCTCCCCCTTTCTCTTTCTTAATCTTCCCAATCGCTATTTTCCTCAATTTCATGCTTCAATTTCGCTCTCTGATTGTTTTTGCCCCCTTCTGAGCAACACCTACAAGCCCCATATTCATAATAAATGCACACACAGACACACAACCGCACACTTAGTAGTCTATTTCTGGCTAAAAAATCATTTTTACTCGGGGACTCATACTACAGCTGAAGCTGACCCCAATTCTTCAGATTCAGTGGTGTCTGTGTTTATTTTCGCGGAAAATTTTGGAGATTGTAACAAGGTAATTGCAAATCTTTATGATTGGGCACGTGGGATGAGCGAGTAATATGGATTTAGCTTATTTTTTTTGGTGTACTTTTGCAAATTTAATAGAATTTGTCCGTATTTGCATGTGTTAGTTTGTGGTAATTTTGTTATATTCGGTGTTTTTCTTGTACTTCAACTATTCCACCACGTACATACTCCCTCTCACCAGCACAGGTACCGCTTAACTCCGCCCTCTAAGGCTTAGGTAGATGGGAAGAAATCATCCGGTGTTTATTGCCCCCACTTGGATTTGAACCAGAGACCTTGTGGTTCTCGTTCCATTTTATTGGTCTATTTCATGTTTTACGTTCGACGTATGTAAACTCATGCTTTGAATTTGTGTGTTGAAAAAAGATAACTTTAGCTGATACTTATGAAGAACTTCATGTATGTGTGTTTAATTTGCATGACAGGATGGTTTGAGCAGTTATTGAGGTAGTGGTGCAGTTTAGCCATGGGGAGCAGTGATATTGACAAATCCTCTAAGGAGGCAAAGGAGTTAAAGGAGGCGAAGACTCCCAACTCTCAGGTAACTGTCTTTTTCCGTTTAATTTAATCACCTGAATTGTTAGATATCGTGTCAGCTTGCCTAAATCCCTAGCATCATTTTTTGTGTTATCTAGGAACAGGCTTCATCAACTGCCACTGGTACAGTAAATCCGGAATGGTCCGGCTTTCAGGTGGAGTTTCTCTGTAGCATTGTTACTCAGCTTTTTACTTCATTTGTTGGTAGTCAAAGGACATGGATTATCCTTGTGCAGGGATATTCTCCAATGCCTCCACATGGGTTCTTGGCGTCAGGTCCTCAAGCACATCCTTACATGTGGGGAGTTCAGGTATGGAGGAATTATGATTCATGTTGTGTTTTATGTTTCCTTCAAAATTAGATCTGTTGGCTATACATTGCATCGTTGTGTGAAAGCATCTTTCTGGATATTTTTTATGTTTAAATGACGGATATACACGGTATTAGTGATAATCATTGAACAGGTTCTTGCTGTCACCAATTCTGGATTTAAAATGGGAGAGAGTTGAGCTTGTACTTTAGAGAGTTTCAGGAAGCTTGTTTTGTCATTGATGAGCTTTGCTCTTAAGCATCCTCATTTGTGAGCTATAGTAATTATTTACTGGTTGAAATTCCTGTCATGCATTGAACTCATTATTCTACTAATATAACATGTTTTGATTTAGTAATGTCCTTATCCTCTGGGGCAAATTCTTCTTTTTTTTTTTCCTAAAAGGAATACTCTATTAAAAAAAATGCAATTATCACTAGTTAATTTCAGTAAATTTCACACTTCGAAGGATTGATTTGGCTCTGTGATGATAGCAACAACAACAACATACCCAGTATGCTCCCACGAGTGAGGTTTGAGGAGGGGTAGTGTGTAAGCAGACCTTACTCCTACCGTAGAGAGACTGTTTCCGATAGACTCTCGACTCAAGTAGGCACAATATCAGTAGTAAAGAAATGCAATATTAAAAAATGAACAAGTCATGGAAAGGAAATGTCACGTCCCGAACCTGGGTCTGGACGTAACACGGCACTCGGTGCCTGACTACATGTGACCGAGCGAACCAACTGGCTGGCTGAATCAACATGTGATATCATAACATATTGAATGCGGAAGATAAGCTAACACATGCTGATATACTGAAATTCTGAATGATATAAATCAAAGTACGGAAATACTAATACAATTTCTGAAATGTATTTGCAGCAAACATAGCTTAACATGAAAAGCCTGAGACTCTGTCTAACTGTTACTCTAGTCTATGAAGCCTCTAATGAAGTACTGAAAACACTGACTGCCTGTAAATACAGAAAGACTCTAAAGTAATGATAATGCCCCGAAAGAACTGGGGATCACCAAATAGCTGGTACGAGAATCCTAGCGCTCTGAATCATCAACCTGTAACGAAGCAGGCTCCCAGCAAAAGGGACGTCAGTACATTTGAATTGCACTGGTTTGTAAAGCAACTGAAAAAAAGAATTATAAATGCTGAAATTGAAACTGAGCTGATAACTGAGAATTGATAATCGATACTAAAATGATAACTATTGAAATAGAAACTGAAACAATAACTGATAATTAAACTGATAACTGATAACTGAAATGATAACTGATAACTGATAACTAAAATGATAACTGATAACTGAACTGATAACTGAACTGATAACTGGTAACTGAAATGATAAATGATAACTGAACTGAACAAAGGAAGTAAGGATATGAATACTCTCTCTTCTGAATGATGAACAACCTGTTTATCTGAATATTAAACTGCGGCCTCAGGCCCCATATATATACGTGCACAACTGCAGCCTCGGGCCCAAGTATACGTATACATAACTGCGACCTCAGGTCCAAAATGCATAGAGCATAAACTGCGGCCTCAGGCCTAAAGATGCATAAAGCATAAACTGCGGCCTCAAGCCCAAAGATGCATAAAGCATAAACTGCGGCCTCAAGCCCAAATATAGGTGTTCAACATTCAGGAACTGAGAATCATACTGAAATACATGATAGTGAAATACTGAACTACACTGAGTTACTTAATACTGAAATACTGAAATACTGAATAGTGCTAGACTGAGACATGTATTTTTGAACTGATTATGAACATTGAAACTTCAACTATTTATGACATGCTGAGTAAGCTATACCGAGACTCTGGGACATCAAACCCAAGTCTATATAGTGTTTTATCACAGAATACATATATTTTGAGTGTTTTATCTTGCTCATCTTGAAAGTATCATTGGATTGGGTAATTGTAAATCGACTTACCAAGTCTGCACACTTCTTGCCATTAAATACTACAGATTAAGCAGAAGATTATACCAAGTTGTACGTTCAGGAAATCGTCTGATTGCATGGGACTCCGTTGTCCGTCATTTCGGATTGTGGTATGAACTGAGCTCACAACATTTAGAACGAAAGTCATGAACGAGTTTATGAAGCTAGAGAATAGAATTTCTGCAACTATTCAAGGAACTAGGCTTAACTATATTTCTGAGGCAATTAGTAACGTCGTAAAAGAAACGTAGTGTAGGGAGAATCATTAAAATTCCCAAACATAGGGAGTTAGCCTCACATACCTTAACTTCCTGCTCTTGAGCATAACACAATGTTTGTCAACCCTTTCAACTTTAATCTAAATTAATACAAGTCAAAGGAATTACATATTAGCAATAATTCTCATGTTTTGGTCACTTAAGCATCTTATCAAACACTTGATAAGAATAAAGCTTCATGGTCCTTATTAATGGTGTCTCTACACCCAATAATCCATTCTCTTGTTCCTAGATAAGCTCTAAAGTCTCACATGGTTATAATCAACATTATTCTTTATCACCCATAAAGTAAACAACACCCTTAACCAATAATCAACAATCAACACCCCAAACCTATAATTGTTCATGCTTTTCTATCAAACCCATCAAC
Organism: Nicotiana glauca; assembly: GCA_026770625.1. Lineage (NCBI taxonomy): Eukaryota > Viridiplantae > Streptophyta > Magnoliopsida > Solanales > Solanaceae > Nicotiana > Nicotiana glauca. The sequence goes on from MU714934.1 coordinate 9,475, forward strand.
TCATATCTCATGAACTAGGGTTTAAAATCATTAAACCAATGCTAGAATCAATTAGAGGGTGAAGACATTACCTTCTTGACGTTCAATCTTCTTGAATTCGAGTTCTAGAGTTCCTTCTCTCAACAATGATGCCCCAATCAAATATCTAATGATTTGGAGGGTTTACCCATGTTAATAAGAAGTTGGAAAATTGAAATTAACTTAGAATTACCATTAGAATCTACCTTGGATGGTGGAGGACCGTATAAGGAGTTAGGTTTTTGAGAGTTCCCCTTTCTAGAGCAAGTTTTTATGTTTTGGGGCTGTGGGGGACGAATTATGGCTTTAAAACGACCCCCACGAGTGCGCCCGCGCACCCGAAGACCTGCCCGCGCTACTGACCTCGCAAAACGGCAGTAACACTGCCTCAAAATTAGCACGGTGGCGCTAGGGGCGCGCTACAGGGCGCGCATATCGCATCCTATTCTGTAAAATGCGCATAACTTTTTGTACAGTGATTCGTTCGGGCTCCATAATATATCGTTGGAAAGCTATTTCAAAGGCCTACAGTTTTCATGCTTTGAGTTTTCCCAAATTCCTTACACATTTTCACTAAACCCTTCTAGAAGACAGACCTTCTGCAAACTTAATCGATTTTGTCAAATCTTATGCACCTCACTTTCCATCTTGATTTTTAAATAACTATTTCTCCCCTAATCATCCCTCTAGGGCTTCATATGTCTAAAATACCAAATTAATACCCATTTAACATGTCCACACCTAGTCCGAATGTGCGAGGTGTTATATTATCTCTCCCTTGGGATCATTCATCCTCGAATGATTGTCCTAACTGTAACTTCTGCTAACTTTGAACCTTAAACGTGTCCGGTGGAAACATGAACTTTCATTAACACTTGCATACTAAACTGAATGAATACATGATTACTGAACTGTTGAGATACTGAACTGAATGACTACTGCACTGACTGAATATTGGTCTGCCATGGATTCGTGAATACTGAGCTAACATAGATATATGAATATTGAACTGGAACGAATATTTGAGTAATTTGAGTACTAAGCTGGCATGAATGTCTAAGTATTGGACTAACATGAGTAGCTGAGTATTGAGATGACATTAGTATCTGAGTACTAAACTGACATGAGTATCTGAGTACTGAACTGACATGAGTATCCGAGTACTGGAAGCTTGAATGTTATAACATGATACGTGAAATACTGGTTGTACCGCCGCTAATTCTGGTGGCAACTCCAACTCATAAGCTATTTGATCGATCCTTTGCAAGATTCTATGTGGCCCAATATAGCAGGGACTATGCTTCCCCTTTTTCCCAAATCTTATAACCCCTTTCATAGGCGAAACTTTTAGAAACACCCAATGATCGACTTGAAACTCTAGGTCTCTATGCCGCACGTTCGAATAGGAATTTTGGCGGCTCAGATTCGTCTTCAAACGCTCTTGAATCAACTTAACTTTCTCTATAGTCTGATAGACCAAATTTGGTCCCAACAACTCCTCTTCACCAACTTTGAACCAACCAGTTGGCGATCACACCTTCGCCCATACAGAGTCTCGCACAGTTCTATCTTGATACTAGAATGATAGGTGTTATTATTAGCAAGGTCAATGAGAGGTATGCGATCATCCTAGTTACTTTTAACATCAAGGACATATCCTCAACTGTTTGAATAATGCGCTCTGCCTGGCCATCTTTCTGAGGATGAAAAACTTGTGCCTAATCCTTTCTGAAAGAACTTCTAAAAGTTCATTTTAAACTGAGCAAGGCTTTGTGCTGCTCGATTTTCACTTGCTGATAATTTGGACACTTGTCCACAAAGTCTGCAACGTTCTTTTTTATGTCGTTTAACCAATAAATCTCCTTGGTCATGATGCATATTTGGGAGCCTGAATGGAAAGAATACCTGGAATTATTGGCTTCTAACATGATCTTCCCTCTTTAAGTCCATTTATATATGGAACACACAATCTGTCTTGGTACCTCAAAGTACCATCATCTCCCCCTTATTCAAAAGCCATCATCTTATACTTGTGAATCTCCTCTTTCAACTACAACAAGCAGGGATCATCAAACTATTTCTCCTTCACTTCGCCTACTAAGGGGGAACAAGTCATATTCTAGACAACAACGCGACTATCTTTGGAGTGCGCAAATTGAACTCCTAGCTAGGCTAAGCGGTGAACTTCTTTCACCAGAGTTGTCATATCTACCTCAATCATGAGTTATACTTCCCACACTTGATCTTCTTAAGTACTTCCTGAAAACACTTATAGAATTGTTGTGAACTAAGTCTTTGACATGTACTCTAAATTTTAAAGTCCTGTGCAATGGCACTACCCTCATAACACATAAACAGGCATGATTTTATGGCTTTTCTTTGTGATCACTTTATCATCAGTAACTAAGCACAGTGATCATTCTACTCACCTTGTGTTTCTTACATATGCTAGACATAATCCCTGTGGTAATTATACAATTTTTCCTCATTACCGAAATGATTTTCTTTTTCATATCCCATGCTAACTATTCGAGTTTCAAATCACCATCTGGACTTACTGATGGTTTTTACATCACCGTTGAGACCAAAGGTCTTATACTTGTGGATTCTTCCCCTTTTTTTTGGTTGGGATCCAAATAACTTTCCTTTCTGCAATTCTTTGCACTCTACGCCAATGACGACTAATCTTCAACTTATGAGAAATCTCTTTTTACTAGGAAAAACTAAATTATTCACATAACGGAAAGCTAATGTATTCACAACTATCATGCACAATCTTAATAATTTGACTCTACTTACATTATCAATCTTGGGAAGATCCCTTTTCGATAATTCTTAAAGGCTATTCTTCTGTAGTTGGCTCTCTTACTGCCTAGCTGATTTTTTTTCCCACTATCGTTGTACTTCGAGTTTAACTTAAAACTCTTTGGGTTCTAACACACGTTCTGTATTTTAAACTGTCATTCACTCGCTAGAGTTAACCTGGCTAAGTGAATCAAATTGTACCTCTACTAGCTCTGTTGAAAGTGCTAATTCACTGTATCAACTCAAAACTTACTTACTATTCTTTTACTAACCACCTGCTACCATCATGTTTTCTTGCTCTGCTTTGAATAACTAAAGTGAAGCATAAGGTTATTCTAACTTCCCTCACCATCCGGTCCTGTTCTACGGTCGCTTACTATCCCCTTTTTTTTCCTTATAAACTATGTGCATGGATCTCACTTAGGGAATTCATCAGCCTTAAATGAAATTGGAATATCTAACCCTGAACTTTCTATACAATACTAAATCATATTATATTGTAAACATCCCGGGTAATCATTTAGTCACATAACCTATGGGGGAACTGCCATATCTTTTATCTTACATCAATAGCTGTTTCTTATAGTAACTTACTAACGTGGTACTTCTAGTTCTGATTTGAATAAATATAAACAACTTAAAATCGTTCCATGAAATTCACTATTGGCTGCTCTAGGTTCTCATTGCGTACATCATATTATTCTTAGCTATATTTCCCTTAGGCTCTTTTCTGTCCAAAACTATAGTGATCAATTCTATGCCCGCTGCGGTTGAATTCTTAACCTGATATACCGTGGGGTTTGACATACGGATACACTACCATACACAAACTTATCCTTCAGAGTATACCATCATTTGATAAATCATTTCCTGCGCGAGCCGGTGAGTCTTGGTCGTAATCCAGACCTAAAATATGCGAATGTTTCACTATAATCACCGTTACTTAGGTATTTGTAAACATATAACTGAATACTGGAGTACTGAATAACCACAACTTGCTAATTGAAAGACTGTATAACTGGTAACTGAGGTAAACTGATAACCATAAGACATGATAATTGCTTTGTACTTTCTGATAAGGTTATGCTCTAATCTGTACTATTATCCATTGCATCCCACTTTTAACATCCTCTCAAGTCTTATATTTACCAACCTGTACTCCATAATTATATCCCAATGGGGAATTATCCTCTCTAGGACCTTAGGTTTTCTCTCGCGCGTCGCTTGGGCATCTAATACGTTTGGAATTCGATAGGAGGAGAAGGTTAACTATTTCTCTAAGCTTCGTGGCACGATCTAGAGTAGAAAGAAATGAGACAATCCTGGATGTCTTGGTAGTTAACCGTTTATATGAGTGACCGGCACACACATATAAAGGAAACTCCACTAGACACGACTTCTTAGCTAGCGTTTGGCCATAGATCCCAAATTTATTTTGAAAAATCTGATTTGGGTGAAGTTTGGTTTGAAGATGAAAATATGTTTGGACATACGTTTTCAAAACATATTTTCCAACTTTATTTTGAAAAAACATGTATATAATTCCCAAGTTTTGGAATTTTGGCCCAAATTCAGCTCAATAGCTGATTTTGGAATTTGAAATTTTTGATTTGGGATTTGGCCAAAATATGAGCAAAATTTATGGTCGAACATGAGTTTTGAAAATAAATCTCAAATTTATTTTGGCAAAACTTATGGCCAAACGGGGCCTTAGACTCCCTAGGAAACTTTAACCTAGTGCTCTGATACCAAGCTTTGTCACGCCCCGAACCTGGGCCTGGACAGTAACACCGCACTTGGTGCCTGACTACATGTGACCGAGCGAACCAACTGGCTGGCTGAATCAACATGTGATATCATAGTATACTGAATGCGGAAGATAGACTAACACATGATGATATACTGAAAGTCTGAATGATATAAATCAAAGTACGGAAATACTAATACAATTTCTGAAACGTATTTGCAGCAAACATAGCTTAACATGAAAAGCTAACACATGCTGATATACTGAAAGTCTGAATGATATAAATCAAAGTACGGAAATACTAATACAATTTCTGAAACGTATTTGCAGCAAACATAGCTTAACATGAAAAGCCTGAGACTCTGTCTAACTGTTACTCTAGTTTATGAAGCCTCTAATGAAGTACTGAAAACATTGACTGCCTGTAAATACTGAAAGACTGTAAAGTAATGATAATGCCCCCCGAAAGAACTGGGGATCACCAAATAGCTGGTACGAGAATCCTAGCGTTCTGAATCATCAACCTGTAAATCATTACCTGCATCGTGAGATGCAGGCCCCCGACAAAAGGGACGTCAATACATTTGAATTGCACTAGTATGTAAAGCAACTGAAAGAAAGAATTATAAATGCTGAAACTAAAATCGAGCTGATAACTGAGAATTGATAATTGATACCTTGAAACAGAAACTGAAACTGAAACGATAACTGATAGCTGGTAACTAATAACTAAAATGATAACTGATAACTGATAACTGAAATGATAACTGATAATTGATAACTAAAATAATAACCGATAACTGAACTGATAACTAATAACTGATATGATAAATGATAACTGAACTGAACAAAGGAAGTAAGGATATGAATACTCCCTCTTCTGAATGATGAACAACCTGTTTATCTGAATATTAAACTGCGGCTATATATATGTGCACAACTGCGGCCTCGGACCCAAGTATACGCATACATAACTGCGACATCAGGCCCAAAATGCATAGAGCATAAACAGCGGCCTCAGGCCCAAAGATGCATAGAGCATAAACTGCGGCCTCAGGCCCAAAGATGCATAAAATATAAACTGCGGCCTCAGGCCCAAATACAGGTGTTCAACATTCAGGAACTGAGAATCATACTGAAATACATGATAGTGAAATACTGAACCACACTGAGTTACTTAATACTGAAATACTGAATAGGACTAGACTGAGACATGTATTCTTGAACTGATTATGAACACTGAAACTTCAACTATGTATGACATGCTGAGTAAGCTATACCGAGACTCAGAGACATCAAACCCAAGTCTATATTGAATACGAATTGAGCTCACAACATTCTCATGAATGAAAGTCATGAACGAGTTATGAAGTTAGAGAATAGAATTTCTGCAACTATTCAAGGAACTAGGCTTAACTATATTTCTGAGGCAGTTAGTAACGTCGTAAAAGAAACGTAGTATAGGGAGAATCATTAAAATTCCTAAACATAGAGAGTTTGCCTCACATTCCTTAACTTCCTGCTCTTGAGCATAACACAACGTTTGTCGACCCTTTCAACTTTAATCTAAATTAATATAAGTCAAAGGAATTACATATTAGCAATAATTCTCATGTTTTGGTCACTTAAGCATCTTATCAAACACTTGGCGAGAATAAAGCTTCATGGTCCTTATTAATGGTGTCTCTACACCCAATAACCCATTCTCTTGTTCCTAGATAAACTCTAAAGTCTCAAATGGTTATAATCAACATTATTCTTTATCACCCATAAAGTAAACAACACCCTTAACCAATAATCAACAATCAACACCCCAAACCTATAATCGTTCATGCTTTTCTATCAAACCCATCAACTCATATCTCATGAACTAGGGTTTAAAATCATTAAACCAATGCTAGAATCAATTAGAGGGTGAAGACATTACCTTCTTGACGTTCAATCTTCTTGAATTCGAGTTCTAGAGTTCCTTCTCTCAACAATGATGCCCCAATCTAATATGTAATGATTTGGAGGGTTTACCCATGTTAATAAGAAGTTGGATAATTGAAATTAACTTAGAATTACCATTAGAACTTACCTTGGATGGTGGAGGGACGTTTAAGGAGTTAGGTTTTTGAGAGTTCCCCTTTCTAGAGCAAGTTTTTATGTTTTGGGGTTGTGGGGGACGAATTATGACTTTCAAACGACCCCCCACGAGCGCGCCTGCGCACCTGAAGACCTGCCCGCGCTACTGACAGCGCAAAATGGCAGTAACACTGCCTCAAAATTAGCACGGTCGAGCTAGGGGCACGCTACAGGGCGCGCATATCGCATACTGTTATGTAAAATGCGCATAACGTTTTGTACAGAGATCCGTTCTTGCTCCATAATATATCGTTGGAAAGCTATTTCAAAGGCCTACAACTTTCATGCTTTGAGTTTTCCCAAATTCCTTACACATTTTCACTAAACCCTTCTAGAAGACAAACCTTCTGCAAACTTAGTCGATTTTGTCAAATCTTATGCACCTCACTTTTCATCTTGATTTTGAAACAACTATTTTCTCCCATAATCATCCCTCTTGGACTTCATATGTCTAAAATGTCAAATTAATACCCATTTAACATATCCACACCTAGTCCGAATGTACGGGGTGTTACAGGAAACATAGCAACTACGGGATATTAACAAACCGAAACACAAAAAATACCAAATAATAGTACGTGTCCAAGAATATGCCAAAAGTCGAGTAATACTAAAGCTACCGTTATGCAAGGGGAATACGCTTTACTACCAATTAAGGGTCATGTGCTCAGTAAACTAAAGAAGCGCCATATCATGCCTAATCACCTCTCTCCAATGCTTTTTAGGTCTTCCCCTACCTATCCTTAGACCCATCGTGTGCAACCTCTCACACTTCCTTACTGGGACATCTGGGCATCTCCTCCTCGCATGCTTGTGCCATCTCAGCCTCACTTCGCGCAGCTTATCCTCCACGGGGCTACCCCTACCTTGTCCCGATCCCGAATATCTTTATTCCCAATCCTGTTTCTCCTAGTATGCCCACACATCTACCTCAACATCCTCATTTACGCTACTTTCAACTTCTGGACATGAGAGTTCTTAACTGGCTTTGTGATGATAGATTCTTGAAATAATCCTGTCCCTAAGGAATGCTAAAAGTCAATAATTTTATTTTCACCGTCCTCCTTAATTATGGATGTAGATACCATGTCTTTGAAACATCTTTTTATTGCAGACAAAATTTGTGGATCTTTTTCACTTTTGCCTTTATTGCTACGATATTATTATTATTAGCTGTATTGTTTTGAGGGAGGCATCTATAATTGGCATTATAAACCCCTTTTTCATTATTACAGTTCAAGGGCATCCTTAATTAGTTTTAAAAACTATCTTAACTTGAACTATGTTTATAAATATAGAGATCTCAAATTTGGTACTTTGAAGATTATAATTAATGTAATGATTCAGCATGTTGTTGCCTAAATTTGCACAATTATCTTATTCGAATACTCAAAATGCTCTCTTTTAAATCTTTGAGATTTTTAAGATAGCTTTCACATTGGAAACAAGAGCTTTTTTCTGACTTGTGTAATGCTTTTAATGGTGAAAACCCTGGTTTCTGTATATTTTATGGTGCTCTTACTTTTTTATACATACATATACATGGACAAGTTCGGTGAAAAGGAAAGAATAATTGAAATACTTTGGGACTGATCTCGTCATGATTCAATATTCAGTTTTTCTATCACAAAAATTATGTAAGTAAACATTTTTTGGCTCATGAATTTCCGCATTACTGTCAATGCATGTCTAGTTTCAGCTCTCAAGCAGCTATGTTGCTAGTTAAAGCTCATTTTTAAGAATAAACTTGGGAAGCTTGATACCACTTTGTGTTGATGCGGCCTCTTGAAAACCTTTGGATATGGACTTTAAGTTGCTCGCTATACATAATCTTTTGGCAGGTCAAACCTCTTCTTGACCATCTTCATCTGCTTAGATCAAGTGTTGATGACTTTTAATGATTGTAAATTATCAAGAAAATAATTGTGTTGTTGTTAATCCAGTTGTCTAACTCATATCGTTCTGTTGATGTCTTCATTGATTCCTAAGTGCTAATAAAGGTGACAAAAACGAGGCTGCAAAATTAACTGCTTGAACAAAAGCAACAATTGTTATGCAAGAGAATGCTTATTCAACTCAAAGGTCTCAAATTTTCTTGAAATTTACATGGATGTATATGATAGTATGCCTCAATCTCAAACTAATCATATAAATCCTCTATATCCATTATGTTTACGGACCAGCTATATTATAGCTATATTTATGTTGCTCTCAACCTACTGCAACTCTCCGGCTTTAATTGGGTTCAGACCGGCTATGCCAAGCTCACAAAGATATTTTCATAGATTTAGAAACAACAACAAAGACAACACTCCATGTCGCTCCATTTTAAGCTCATCTCAAACCAATATAATACAAAATAAAATAAAAATAAAAAACATTAGAAGTTCTCTATGTTTTCTACTGGAATATAAATCTCCGTCAAGGTTAAAAGACCTGTTGAAAGTGAAGACTTAAAGTAAGCATGCTAATATGACTAAAACATATGTCTAACTAGTTGTTATCGCCTATGTAGATCTTTTTTTTGATTCATGCTATCTTTTGCTAAGTCTACATGGATTCCAAGAGATTGTAGGGCTTTCTAGACAATTTATTTCCATGTGATTTTAGGTTTACCTTGTTCCTTTTAACATCTTCACACACCTGCAAATCGTTGCATTGTAGGTCGACGCACGACGTGGACAAACCATCTCATTCGACCTTCTCTTATTTTATCCTTGATGTGTGCTACTTGCATCTTTTGCCGAATATGATCATTTTTAATCTTGTTTAATCTTATATGACTGCACATCTATTTTTGCATCCACGTCTCTGCGACACTCATCTTGCTGATATGTTGGATTTTAATGGCCCAACATTCACTCTCATATAACATTTGCCGGTCTTGTCACTATTTCATTGAAGTTACCTTTTACTTTGGTAGGTATCGTCCTATCACATAACATTCCAATAGCACTTCTCCATTTGAACCTTCCTTTTTTGATTCTGTGGGTAACATCTTCATATGTCGTACCATTCTTCTGGGACGTCCATGCAAGATATCTTAATTGTTTGCATTTACGCACAACAAGCCCATCTAGTCTCACGTCAACTTCACTCTTCTTATGCTGACTAAATTTACATTCAATATATTCCATTTTACTTCGTCTCATCCTAAAAACCGTTGTTTTCTACAGTGCTTCTCCACAGTTCAACCTTTTGGTTGACACTCGCTGGTTTCATCAATTAGCTAATTACAAGGAATGGATGATTTAATTATCTTTCTGCTCAATTATTGTGCTGGTTTCTAGTTTCCTGCTTCTCCATGTTTCTAAAAGTAGAGACAACAACAACAACAACAACAACAATTACCCAGTATAATCCCACCAGGTGGGGTCTGGGAAGGGTAATACGTACGCAGGCCTTACCCCTACCCGAAAGGGAAGACAGGCTGTTTCAAATCGACCCTCGGCTCAGGAAAAGGAAAATAAAAACAAAAGCAAAAACAAAAAAGCAAAAACAGGAGAGCATTAGTAACTCTATGAAAAATCACATAGACAATTATCAAAACATAAACCATAAACCATAAATAAAATGGCATGCAGTGATCTCAAAACATAAACCAATACACAATCATCTATAGAGAGCCCTACCAAACACCCAGACCGGGAAAGAAGTGTGAAAGATACAAGGGGCCCCTATCCGACAACCCTGATACTAGACCTTCAGACTCTCCTATCAAGGGCCATGTCCTCGGTAATCCGCATTCTAGCCATGTCCTGCCTGATCACCCCTCCCCAATACCTCTTGGGCCTCCCTCTGCCTCGACTCGCGCCAACCACCGCCAGCCGCTCACAACTCCTCACCGGGGCATCGGGGCTCCTCCTCCACACATGGCCGAACCACCTAAGCCTCGCTTCCCGCATCTTCTCATCCATCGGGGCCACCCCCACCTTTTCCCGAATAACTTCATTCCTAATCTTATCCAACCTGGTAAGCCCACACATCCACCTGAGCATCCTCATCTCCGCAACATTCATTCTCTGAACATGAGACTTTTTCACTGGCCAGCACTCCGCCCCATACAGCATGGCAGGTCTAACCACAGCTCTATAAAACTTCCCCTTAAGTTTTTGTGGCACTTTTTTGTCACACAAGACTCCTGATGTAAGCCTCCATTTCGACCATCCCGCCCCTATGCGGTGGGTGACATCCCCGTCGATCTCTCCGTCCCCCTGAATCACCGACCCAAGATATCGGAAACTGTCCCTCTTGGCGATGACCTGAGATCCAAGCTTCACGTCCCTGCCCACCTTGCTCGACTCGGCACTAAACTTGCACTCCAGGTATTCTGTCTTGGATCTGCTTAGTTTGAAACCCTTAGACTCAGAGAGTCTGTCTCCAGACCTCCAAGCTCTCGTTAACAATGACCCTCGTCTCGTCTATCAAGACAATGTCATCCGCAAATAGCATACACCATGGCACATCCCCTTGAATATGGCGTGTTAGAGCATCCATCACCAAAGCAAATAAGAGCGGGCTAAGCGCAGATCCTTGATGAAGCCCCATAACCACCGGGAAATGGTCTGAGTCACTACCCACCGTCCTGACCCTAGTTTTAGCACCATCGTACATGTCCTTGATCACTCTGATGTAGTCTTCCGGCACACTCTTCGCCTCCAGGCATCTCCATAGCACTTCCCTTGGGACCTTGTCGTACGCTTTCTCCAAGTCGATAAACACCATGTGCAGGTCCTTCTTATCCCTAAACTGTTCCACCAATCTCCTGACAAGGTGAATAGCTTCTGTAGTGGAGCGGCCCGGCATGAAACCGAATTGGTTTACGGATATAGACACCATCTCCCTCACCCTCGCCTCAACCACCCGCTCCCAAACTTTCATGGTGTGGCTTAGTAATTTGATACCCCTATAGTTGTTGCAACACTGGACATCCCTTTTGTTCTTATACAAGGGCACCACTGTACTCAACCTCCACTCCTTCGGCATCCTCTTAGTCCTGAAGATCACATTGAACAGCCTGGACAGCCACTCCGCCCCAGTCCTACCCATGCATTTCCAGAACTCCACCGGAATTTCGTCTGGTCCAGTCGCTCGGCCCCTACTCATCCTACGCAAAGCCCCCACGACCTCCTCCACCCTAATGCGCCTGCAGCACCCAAGGTCTCTATGACACTCTGAATTCCCCAGCTCCCCTAGCTCTATGTCATGATCCCCCTCCTCGTTAAGCAGATCTCGAAAGTACGCCTGCCACCTCCGCTTTACTTGAGACTCCCCCATCACAACTCTACCATCCTCGTCCTTGATGCACCTAACTAGGTCTAGATCCCGCGCCTTCCTCTCCCTTACTTTAGCCAACCTGAATAACTTCCTGTCCCCACCTTTCTCCCCCAATTCCTCGTACATGCGACCAAACGCCGCATTTTTAGCTTCCGTGACCGCCAGCTTCGCTTCATTCCTCGCCACCTTGTATCTCTCCCTGTTCACTCTCTTTTCATCCTCGCTTGAGCTCCCTGCCAGCTTAGCAAACGCCGCCTTCTTCGCCTCCACTTTACCTTGGACCACGTCGTTCCACCACCAGTCGCCCTGATGCCTGCCTGAATAGCCTTTGGCTACCCCGAGCACATCCCGTGCTGCCTCCCTAACCAAGTTCGCCGTCTCTGACCACATTGCGTCCGCTTCCCCAGAACTGCTCCAAGCTCCACCATCAACTAACCTCCTTTCCAACTCCTGGGCTTTCTCCTTAGTCAAAGCTCCCCATCTAATCCGCGGCCGGCCACCGGCACCCCTCCCCTTCCTCTTCACCCAGAGACCGGCATCCATCACTAGGAGTCTATGAAGAGTCGACAGGGACTCTCCCGGAATGACCTTGCAGTCCTTACACAACCCTCAATCGCTCCTTCTGAGGAGGAGGTAATCAATCTGCGTCCGCGCCGCCGAACTTTTGAAAGTGATCAAATGTTCCTCCCTCTTCTGAAAAGACGAGTTCGCAATCAAAAGCTCATAAGCCCTTGCGAAATCAAGCAGCGAAGTGCCGCCTCCGTTCCTAACCCCAAGGCCAAAGCCTCCATGCACCTCACCATAGCCACCAACATCAGCCCCAATATGACCATTAAAATCGCCTCCAATAACTAACTTCTCAGATTGGGGAATACTACTCACCAACTCATCCAAGTCCTCCCAAAAGCGCCTTTTAACCTCCTCATCCAAGCCTGCTTGCGGCGTGTAAGCGCTGATGACATTGAGGACGCAATCACCACTAAAAGTAGAGACTTGTGGTGAATTTTCCCGGATATAAGCATCTGGAGTCATGCCAAAATTTACAATATCTGTTTCTTATTTGAATTTATTTCGAAAGGGATTTACTATTATTTTGAGGATCCAACTCATACAAGTTACTATTGTCTTTCTTAACCAAATTTTATGTTTTCCCCTTTTTTCAGCATCTTATTCCACCCTATGGTACTCCACCACATCCTTATGTTGCAATGTATCCCCATGGTGGAATATATGCTCATCCATCTATTCCTCCGGTATCTTCTTGTTCCGTGATATTTCTCAGCTTGCTACCAGTAGCTCATGTTTTATTTTGCTAACAGACAATTTTTTTCATTTTATTCAGGGATCTTACCCCTTCAGCCCCTTTCCGATGCCTTCTCCAAACGGCGTTGCTGAAGCTGCAGTAAGTACCAAAGCTAGATATGTTTAGTGATTCTGTTAGATGATACTAATGGTTCAAATTTCTAATTTCCTTGGTGCTTCTGTTTTTTGAACTTTTGTAGGTTAACACCTCTGGCAATGCTGAAGTAGATGGTAAATCATCTGAGGGAAAGGAGAAACTGCCTATTAAAAGATCTAAGGGAAGCTTGGGTAGTTTGAATATGATTACAGGGAAGAATAATGAACCTGGTAAAACGTCTGGAGCATCTGCAAACGGAGCCTATTCTAAAAGGTACGCGATATCTTAACTGAATAAATTGTTTGAAAGGAGGAACTCATGGAAAATGAAGACAGACAGAGTAATGTTACCACTTGGAGATGGGTATTAACACTAGTCTCCTAATCCTTTAGCTTTTCTGTCCTCTTCATTGCCCTCGAACTTTGCTGATATGTGACAGTAGACACTTAAGCTGAAATTATATATAAAGGCAGACAATCATTTGCTATTTTAATTGGTCTAAAATTGCTTGGGCAGTTCATGCAAATCGCCTTGATTATTTCTTTCTGCTAAACATAAGCAGCTTGACTGAGATGGTTAGTAGATGAACAATGTAATCAGCTTAAATTAGTAGTTGGTCTTGTGGGTTTTGTCATGAAGTGGTTTGTGGTTATCTAAGGAGTGTAGTTTGTGCTCCATTTATTTATCTGCTTTAGCTGCTTGTATATAATGATAGCCTAGATGCCTTGGATCAATTGGGATAAGTTGCTGTCAAAAATCAGCAGTTGAGACTTTAGAGTATGTCTTACTGGGTCTGCATTCAGAGTGCAATCTTTTTCCTTTTTTCTTCAGTCAAATTTTTCTTGGTTAAATATTTTCTTGTCGTGTCCTTAACTGGGCTGGGAACTTCTTGTCCAAAAAATGTATAAAATGCTATATACTCTTTTTAGGTTTCTATGAGGACTTCATAGATTTTTTTTGGAGATTCTGGTTCAATGGGATCTGTTTGTTGCCTAAGAAAATATTTGCTATTGACATGAAAGGCTCGTCTGCTTAATCTGCATTTGGTTGTTAAGCTTAAAATTGCATCCCTGTCAGTTATTAAGAAGTTTGACCTTTGCCAATTTGGGCTTGCAGTGCCGAGAGTGGAAGTGAAGGCTCAAGCGAAGGGAGTGATGCAAATTCTCAAAATGTGGGTATTATATGGTGGATAATTGGTTTGTCTCATATCTAATCCTTGGCAGTTTTTATGGTGGATTATGTTTTCTTAATTCTTGTTTACACAAACTATTAGATAAGTTTTCCATCTTAATGCATTTGGATTTCGTAGATAGGTTTTTGGTCCGTCCATTGCCATTGCAGTCAGTATATGCGGGAAAAGTGTAGTCGTATTTAGTAGTTGGTGCCATCTTTGAGTATTTTTCTTGATTGTGTACAGGAGTCACCAATGAAGTCAGCAGGCAGGCAAGATTCAGGTCTGGTGGTATGAATTTGCTTTAAACATTTTGTCATGAGTTTTGCAATGCATTTATTTGATGGAAAAGTATGACGTTTCTGCTACAGCTGAAGCATCTCAAAATGGCAATTCTGCTCATAGTTCTCAGAATGGAGGAACTAGTGCTCCTCATTCATTGATCAACCAAACTATGCCAATAATGCCAATGTCAGCTGCTGGAGGTATTCCTGGTCCCACAACCAACTTGAATATTGGTATGGACTACTGGAGCGCTGCCGCTTCGCCGAGTATGCCCGCAATTCACGGAAAGGTACCATCTGCTTCAGTTGCTGGTGGAATTGTTACTGCTGGATCAAGGGATATTGTCCAATCACAAATGTGGATTCAGGTAGCTTCTTCTGTCTTATTAATTTTTTTCTCTTTTGCAGCTTTAACTTAGCATGTGGCAGATCAATTCTGTATGTTCCATTATAAAAGCAAGGCTGTGGTGATAGATATAAATATTGCAGATAGTAGCATACTTTTATATGTGCATACTGAACACCCAATTTAAGAGCATGTATTTTAGTTACATGGGAGCAGTATGAGTATAGTCGTCATAGGATTACTGGTAGAGCTCATTTAATTTGCTCTCACACATATAGACTTTACTAATGCCACAGATATTTGCCTGGGTATTGCAGCCTTGCTGGGTACTCAGCATTGAACACCATAACCTCCATGCTCTTCAGATGTCCTCTTCTTCTTTTTCTAACTGCGGACGTGTCACCCTTTATTTTCCTTTGCTCTATTTGTAACTTAGTCATTAGTAACCTAGAACATTTACTTCCCTTGAATATAGGATGAAAGGGAGCTTAAGAGGCAGAGAAGAAAGCAGTCCAACAGGGAATCTGCACGTAGGTCTAGGTTACGCAAGCAGGTACTGATATTTCTTTTCTTGTTTCTTTGCCAATTTGGATTGACCCCTGACTCCTCTTTGCCTTTGGGAGCCAGGCAGAGTGTGATGAACTAGCACAGCGTGCTGAAGCTCTAAAGGAAGAAAATGCCTCTCTTAGAGCAGAACTGAGTTGTCTGAGGAGTGAGCATGACCAACTTGCTGCTCAGAATTCTTCTCTTAAGGTATTGTCTATTTTACCTTCTTCAGTTTCTACTTTTATCAAACGAAGAGAAAATGAAGGATTCAGTAGTTGCCAACAAATAACTAATAGCAAAAAGAAAAAACTTGAGGGCGGAAGGTCAAAGCATTAATGTTCTTAGCGGCAGAACCAACCAACCTAAAATTTACCTGATGTGGACTGTGACATGGTTTAAAGTGTTAAATGTAAATACTCGCCATACTTTATTTGTCACCTTTTAATTGCAGAAGGGAATTGAAATTGCTATTTCTCCTTTTCCTGCCTTGCTTTTAGAAAATTCATGAGTCACTGGATTTGTCTTTGCAGGAGAGACTTGGTGAAGTTCCAGGGCAAGAAGATCCGAGACCTAGTAGAAATGACATACATCTAGGCAAAGATACCCAGCATTCATCACAAACAGAGCCCGCACAGGGTGGTCAATGAAGTTCTGGCTACATTATTGTGGATTGAATATTAGGGCTTAACCTAACAACATAGTAGTGGAAGTCTATAATTTGCATATCATGTAGATTAAAATCTGTGAAATCTGAGCTGTTTAGTGTCAGGATTTGTTGTCCAATATTGTCCGTTGTTTCTCAGTTGGACCAATCTTTTATGGTCGAGGAACCTGGATAACATGTAGATTATGTGATCATTGGTGCAGGATAGTTCTGTGCCAAATAGGTGTTTTTTCTATTTGCTCAAATATTTATTTACTGAAATGGTTGAATGAGTTTGCTCGTCTTAGAAGAAATGCTATCATAAGCACTAATAAATATGCAATGTGACTGTATTATACTCCGTTTGCAATTTTTTCTTTGCCCCCTTCCCTCAGAGAACCACTATTGGTTAGCATTTCTTAGTTTCTCCCTTCTACCGTGAGGATATTTTGTTTTTAAAAACGTCAAAACTACTCTTGCTGGGAAACTTGAACCTACTGATTAATCTAGACTTACTGGAACACTCTTGCATGGAAATGGTATCTTGTTGAAGATACAAGTTGAAGGTTCCTTGTAGACCGACGCAAGTTTTTGACCAAATACATCCCGATCGTTTATGTTCAAATTACTGTTAACACAATCTAAATTCTTAAAAGCCATCTTTGGTCCAAAATTAATCTCCGTATTAGACATGGGGGTGGATCCATATTAGAGATCTATGATCTTTCTATCCGTAAATAAATCTATTGAAAGTGGATATTAATCTAATTTCAAGAGCTGAACAAAGAGAACTCGGCCTGAGCAAGAGAACTCAGCAAAGCCAACTGAAGGAAAGTCATTTGGCCGAAGTTCCTTGGTCTGCGCAACTGTCATCGCAAAACCCTTGTATCAGATTTCAATTGCATTTTGCAATTGAAGGCCCCAAAGTGCAATTTAAGATCTAATAGGCAGTTATGGAGCAAACATAGAAATATTTAAAATAACAGTGAGGTAACATGTTAATTGTTGTAATTAAGGATAAGCGGGCTGTTCCATGGACTCTTAATCACCGCTATAGAAAGGCCAATCAAGTAAGCATGTAAAATGGCTTCTATAAGTCATCAGCAAGAAGTAATGCATATTTATACATGTTTTGAGACAATGGCACGACAAATCAAAGGCTTACTAAATATAGATAGGTGGCAACTACCATCTTTCCGAGTTAAGAAGAGGTCAGGGGCTCTTGTCTATGAGCCACCATAACCATACCAGCTTTATTAACACTGGATAAGAGTTTTCCTTTTTGTTTCCTACAAACAGTTTTGTGTTCAACCATATGAGATGGCTTTGCCATTCTCTCAAAGTGTAATAGCAGGCTAGGCTATCCCCTCCTACAAAGTGCATTATGCTTTAAAGTGGTGATAAAATCATGACTTGGCACTACAATAACTACATACTCAATATGTTTTCACATGATATATATATATATATATAGCTTACCCCTACCTTGTGTAGGTAGAGAGAAAGTTATTTCCAAGAGACTCTCGGGCTCATGCAAGCGCAGTCACTATAATAAAAGAAATTGAAATATTAAAAATAGTAGTCATATGAAAAGAAATAGTAGCAATAGTAAGATAGTAACTAATCGAAGCAGAAACAATGTCAGATAACACTGGAAATCCAACAAAAAGACAAAAAGCAAGAGTAATACTACGGAATGAAAGGAAAGTACGCTCTAATATTACTAACGTTCTACCCTAATCTTCGACCTCCACACCCTCCTATCAAGACTCTTGTCCTCAGTCATCTGAAGATGCATCATGTCATGTCTAATAACCTCTCCCAATTTTTCTTTAGCCTTCCTCTACATCTCCTCGGGCACACGATAGTCAACCTCTAACACCTTCTCATACGGGCATCTGAACATCTCCTTTTATAAGTCCGGACCGTCTATCACTTCCTGCATCTTATAATATCATGAGTTGGAATTAAAAAAAAAAGAAGTAAAAGCCAAACCCCAGAAAATTGGGGATGATTTTTAGTCAAAGGTCAGTCCACTCTTGATCGTGAATCAACTATAAAAATATGAGTTGGGTTGTTACATATATTCTCAAATGGTAAGAAATCATTCTCGACTAATATGAATTATAACAACTATTATTTTATTAATTAAGCAGATTTTGGCTTGGCATTACTATTGTCGCACTAGTCTTCCTTCCTTTTTAGTAGCCGAAGATGAGAAGAAAGAGCTCACTCTTCCCGTAGGCAGTTTCATTCCTAACCGTTCAAGCCTAAAATACATATGCTTGTGATAAGTAGGATAATTAAAAAAAAAAAATGTGAATTTTTCTTACTAATATTATAAAGTGACTTTTTTATAGTCGAAATAAAGTGATTTTTTTTATTATTAATTTTTTCTTGATTTATTTCATTATTGGAAATATATTTATCAATCAATTTATTTGTTGATTCAAGAAAGAGTTTTGTATTAATTCTGGGAATATTAATGATAGATAAAAATAGATTGATGTATAATCTTTGAATGAATACTTTTAGAAAATAATGAAATTTCCAGATTAATTCTTCTTTTTAATATTTAGAAAATATTTTTTGGCGATTCGAAATTTTTAATATTATTTGTTTTATTAGGACTAATGTCTATTTCTGAAGTTACTTTCTTTTTCTCTTTTATAATTCTTTCTATTTGATTTTTGATTGTAGGTTTTTTCGGGGCATTTGCATCTATACCCGTTTTTTGTGCCACATTTTAACCTGTGCCGCTTTGAAAAAAAATTGCAAGCGTACCCACTTTTTTTACATAACTTCAGCACACGGGGCTGAAGTAGCAAAGGCAATTACACAAAACTTCAGCATTTTAGTAGCCGGGCCTGAAGTTCAGCTCTAGAGCTGAAGTTTTTATTTTGTAACTCGCGAACTTCAGCTCTAGACCTGAAGTTAACCGGGAAACTTCAGCTCTAGAGCTGAAGTTTGCCAGTTATAAAATAAAAACTTCAGCTCTAGAGCTGAAGATTTTATTTTTGTAACCGGAAAACTTCAGCTTTAGAGCTGAAGTTTGCCAGTTATAAAATAAAAAGTTCAACTCTAGAGCTGAAGTTTCTATGTTGTAACTAGAAAACTTCAGCTCTAGAGCTGAAGTTTCTATGTTTTAACTAGAAAACTTCAGCTCCAGAGCTGAAGTTTGCCAGTTATAAAATAAAAACTTCAGCTTTAGAGCTGAAGTTTCCCAGTTATAAAATAAAAACTTCAGCTCTAGAGCTGAAGTTTCTGTTTAGTAACCCGGAAACTTCAGCTCTAGTTATAAAATAAAAACTTCAGCTAAGTAACACGGAAACAGTTATAAAGGGAAGCTGAAGTTTTTTAAAAAGTAGGTACGGATGCAAACAAAAAGACAAAGCGGCTACAGGTTAAAAAGGGACGCCCAAATAGGGCGCACCGTGCAATTTTTACGGTTTTTCCCTCAGTTTCTGCTCTCCTTGCTTTAACTAAAGAACTGCCTTTCACTTTAAGTAGGATTCTCAGAGCTCTACCTAAGTATGAGTTAGATTTCCTGTGTTAACAAGATGGAATGACGGGACGCTTATATATATATGCATATGAGGTTGTCTGCTTATGGTTATAGGTTGGAGTTCCCCCTTCACCGATAAAAGAAGGATATGACTATTTTGCCATAATTTTTCTGTTGAGCAACAAATACGCATATTCCTCTAATTTTCTCATGGATTTTACATTCCATGGATCTACTCCCAGAAATTTTTCTTTCACAATCCAGGACACAAAGGACTACTGTGGTTAGTCCTCCACGATCACTGCAAGTAGTATAAAAATTAATATCCTTCTGAGGCCTATGTTCCAGCAATAGAAAAGTGATTTTTAGTCAATTCACAATATCTAGCTCTGACAGATGCTACCCAAATTTCATTGTTATAGCAAAAATTTATTGCATCTGCATAACTAGCCATCTTCAGCAGCAAGCTAGATTTTATCCAACAAATAAAAAAAATTCTTCAACGACTGAAGACAAAAATTACAATTCAACATTGTTGAGCATCTTCGTATGAAAAATTATCATTATCATCATAAGAAGATCCCGATATGATTTTCTAAGAAATTAAATGAGACATTACATCAATATGACAATATATTGACATCATCTATGATATCAACAAGCATTTACTCTTATGGACATCATCCATGACATTAAGAAACATTTGGCCGAAGTTCCTTGGTCTGCGCAACTGTGATCGCAAAACCCTCGTATCAGATTTCAATTGCATTTTGCAATTCAAGGCCCCAAAATGCAATTTAAGATCTAATAGGCAGTTATGGAGCAAACATAGAAATATTTAAAATAACAGTGAGGTAACATGTTAATTGTTGTAATTAAGGATAAGCGGGCTGTTCCATGGACTCTAATCACTGCTATAGAAAGGCCAATCAAGTAAGCATGTAAAATGGCTTCTATAAGTCATCAGCAAGAAGTAATGCATATTTATACATGTTTTGAGACAATGGCAAGACAAATCAAAGGCTTACTAAATATAGATAGGTGGCAACTACCATCTTTCCGAGTTAAGAAGAGAAGGTCAGAGGCTCTTGTCTATGAGCCACCATAGCCACACCAGCTTTATTACCACTGGATAAGAGTTTTCCTTTTTGTTTCTTACAAACAGTTTTATGTTCAACCATATGAGATGGCTTTGCCATTCTCTCTCAGTGTAATAGCAGGCTAGGCTATCCCCTCCTACAAAGCGCATTATACTTTAAAGTGGTGATAAAATCATGACTTGGAACTACAATAATTACATACTCAATATGTTTTCACGTGTGGGTCTGAGGAGGGTAGTGTGTGTATATATATATATATATATATAGACCTTACCCCTACCTTGTGTAGGTAAAGAGGTTATTTCCAAGAGACTCTCGGCTCATCCAAGCGCAGTCACAATAATAAAGGAAATTGAAATATTAAAAATAGTAGAGAGTCATATGAAGAAATAGTGACAACAGTGAGATAGGCACTAATCTAAGTAGAAACAATGTCAGATAACACTGGAAATCCAACAAAAAGACAAAAACAAGAGTAATACTACGGAATGGAAGGAAAGTACGCTCTACTATTACTAACGTTCTACCCTAATCTTCGACCTCCACACCTTCCTATAAGGGCTCTTGTCCACAGCCATCTGAAGATGCATCATGTCATGTCTAACCTCTCCCAATTTTTCTTTAGCCTTCCTCTACCTTTCTTCGGGCGCATGATAGTCAACCTCTAACACCTCCTTATATGGCATCTGGACATCTCCTTTTTATAAGTCCGGACCGTCTATCACTTCCTGCATCTTATAATACCATGACTTGGAATTAAAAAAAAGAAGTAAAAGCCAAACCCCAAAAGATTGGGGATGACTTTTAGTCAAAGGTCAGTCCAAGATTTCTCTTCTTGATCGTGAATCAACTATAAAAATATGAGTTGGGTTGTTACATATATTTTGAAGTAGTAAGAAATATTAATATGAATTATAACAACTATTATTTTATTAATCAAAATTGGAAAAACGGTTAAAATGACTCGTAAAATAAAAAATAGTTTTTAATTTACTCGCTATACTTTAAGATCGTATATAGTATTGAATCTCTCTCTCAACCTCCCCCCTCCCCCATACATACATACATACATACATATATATGTATATATATATATATATATATATATATATATATATATATATATATATATATATATACATACATATATATATATATACATATATACATACATACATATATATATATGTACATATATATGTATGTATGTATGTATGTATGTATGTATGTATGTGTATATATATATATATATATATATATATATATATGTATATATATATATATATACACATATATATGTATATATATGTATATATATATGTATGTATGTATGTATGTATGTATGTATGTATGTATGTGCGCAGATGTGGTTGCCTGTTTATGGTTATAGGTTGGAGTTCTCCCTTCACCAATAAAAGAAGGATATGACTATTTTGCATACGTTTTCTGTTGAGCAACAAATACACATATTCCTCTAATTTTCTCATAGATTTTACATTTCGTGGATCTACTCCCAAAAATTTTTCTTCCACAAACCAAGACACAAAAGACTACCGTGGTTAGCCCTACACGATCATTACAAGTGGTATAAAATTGATATCCGTCTGAGGCCTATTTCCTAGCAATAGAAAAGTGATTTTTAGCAATTCACAATATCCCAAATTTCATTTTTATAGCAAAAATCTATTGCATCTGCATAACTAGCCATCTCCAGTAGCAAGTTAGATTTTATCCAACAAATAAAAAAAATTCTTTTACAACTGAAGACAAAAATTACAATTCAACAGTGTTGAGCATCATCGTCTGAGAAATCATCATTATCATCAGAAGAAGACCCCGATATGATTT
This sequence comes from Nicotiana glauca, assembly GCA_026770625.1. Classification (NCBI taxonomy): domain Eukaryota; kingdom Viridiplantae; phylum Streptophyta; class Magnoliopsida; order Solanales; family Solanaceae; genus Nicotiana; species Nicotiana glauca. Next base: position 32,291 of record MU714934.1, read on the forward strand.
TCTAGGAAACTAATCAGACATTACATCAATATGACAACATATTGACATCACCATAGCTAACATCATCTATGATATCAACAAGCATTTACTCTTAGGGACATCATCCATGACATTAAGAAACACTATCTTGTTTTTAATTTTTGGCTATGAATAACCTTCCCCATCACTTGTAATATACACATTACACTACCGCTTCATTAAAATTCTCTTCTCCTCTCAGAAGAATCGGTTAGAGCATAATCCCTCTAGCCTATTATTATTATTATTATATATTTTTGACTTGTAATTCAAATTTTTAGCTTGAATAATAATTTTTAATCAAGTTTATATTTATATATTACTCTTGCATTATGTTTGGCTAAGCCGCCTAACTTATTTTGTTGCATCCCATTTATATGATCGGGTCTACCACTATATTTTTTTGCAGGTTTAATTATATTGCCGTCACTTGTTTCATGTCCTTACTTCTCTTTTATTCTTTTCCTAATCTTTTTGTGGATCCGCATTTGGTCCCCTTGGTATCAGAGCCATGGGAGAAAGTAAGAATTATCATTCTTGCTTTTAACTTGCTCTTATATGGTATTGATATATCATAAAACTTAGATCTATATATATTTAACTTCTTTTATAAATCTTTCTTAAATCATAATTTTTTTAAGAAGATCCCTTATTGATGGTAGTGTGATCCTTTCGGATCTATATTATAAATAGTTTTCCTGAAAAAGTGAATATGTTAATTCTCAGTTGCCTTGCAGATGACTATTTATAACCTTTGGGTCATCCGAAAGAACAACTTCTTTAAAATGATCAGATTTAACTATTATATACACAATCCATCATTTACAAGTCTTCATGATGGCCCTTAACCAATGATTATCATATTCCAATCATTGAGAAAATCATTCCTTTTGAATCAGATCATGAGGAAATTAGACTTTTAAGCCCCTAGTCTGTAGAAAAATATAGGCAAAAATACAATTTTCGTTTTGGTTTAGTGCAAATTGCAGCTAGGCCTCTGTTCAAAGAAGGTCTAGACACGTCTCTACTCCCCTGTCTTAGAGATTCTAGATTTCTAGACTTTCATGATTCCCTCCTAGGAATGATAGAAACCAACCCTTGTAATGGTCTAATTTATTTGATTGTTTTTCTAATTTTACAGTGTTTCTAATATTACCTACTTAATATAATAATTAACCAATAATCTCAAATTACTTAAAATACTACTCATAACACACTTTATACACCTTACTATTATGGTCATGCGGTACCTTGTAGGGTAATAGTCCATAAATATCAGGTATTATAGCTCGAACCGTATTTTATCCCAAATTGTCAAACTTTAACGAAATTCATCTTCTTCGATTTGCTTACCCTCTCACCTTCACGAATTCACTTATCACTTGTTTGAAATAGCATAATACTTATTATCCCAATATAATATCATTCCCGAACTTACGTCGATTAACTTACGATGAAACTTTAACATACGAAAATTCGGGATGTAACATCTCATTTTCGAGCTTTCATCAATTCACTTATGGCATACTTAAAAAATATGGGGTGTAACACTTCTGATAAAGATCCTCTAAGATACTCAATAATTACAAATGTAAAATCCTTTCCGAGTTTAGGTGGTATAATAATTATTTTTTCACCAGAATCTAAGAAAGACCAGATGTTAAGCTCTCATATTGGAAAGAAAAGTTCCTAGATAGTCTACCTAAGCCCCTCAGAGGTTTAGTCAAAGAAGAACACCAAAACTTATGCACCGGTGGTATTGTTACTTACGAACAATTATCATATGGCCAACTTACAAGACTTATGTAATAAGTTACTCTCTAAATCTATCGCCAAGATAAGTTCTTAATACAATTAGCCAAACATAGAGTACAAAATCGCATAGATTTAGGTAGCTTCTGTGAACAATTAGGTCTACCGCCTATAGCAAGAAGTCTCTTAAACAACGAGCACCCAAACATATCTCAAAACCCTCACCCAGATTTAGGAAACCTTCCTTTATAAACCCAAAGCTATTACTAACAAATATAAGGAATCAACATTCCCATCTTACAACCAAGGAAAATGTTTTAAGTTCCAAAGACCATGATATATTGCCAAATACTGCAATTTTTTTAGAAAGGCTAGAAATCTCGATTTAGATGAATCTATTCTCAATCACAGTGAAAAACTCATGCTAAAAAAGAGTGAGGCTTCTATTGCTGACGTTGAACTTGAACACCAATTCAAAGACGATAAAATAGATTCATGTTCTTCCCAATTAGAACAAGAAGAACAAAATAGTCAACCTAAAATCAATGTTCTCTCTAAAGAACAAGATATTTTTCTCGAAATTATTAGCTCTCTCCAGGATTCAGATCAAAAGAGGTATAATTTAGAACAATTTAAAACCCTAGATAAGCCGTTCACCTCTTCCTTAAATATTTTCATCAAACATCCTGAGATAGTAAATACGTACAACATCATTGATGTTCTTTCTAGATATCCTTCTCAAAAACCTAAAGAGATGATTATCCAAGATCTTCAATTTGAGATAACACTTCTCAAGGGAGGAATTCGAAAAACTAAGGCTAGACCATAGCTATATCGTCTTGTTCTCCAAAAGCTCTCTACCAAATGTGAAGATCCAAACAAACTGAAACCAAGCCAGTAGCTGACCAAGAAGTATTTATCAACCACCTCTCTAGAATTTCCATATGAAAATGACATATGAGAGTTACCCTAATTATTAGTAAGTACTTTACCTTAGATATCGCTTCCTTATTTAATATAGGTGCATATCTCAACTGCATACAAGATAGACTCATTCCAACCAAATTCTTCAAAAAAAAATCAAAGAAGGCCATAAAGCTGCTAATGACAAAAAATTAGGAGTCAGCTTCAAACTCTCCAATGTTAAGTCAGAGCCTCTCTAAAAGTTTCATCTTTGTAAGTCTCAAGTTCCTTTGTATTAGTAAAATACCTTACTAATCCAGTTATATTTATTCTCCCTTCATCGAGGAGATCATATCTTTTATGTAACCAACAAAGGGATTCTAATAGAATGTGTAGGAAGTACAACTCTTCTTCAATTCAATAGATCTATAATTACAAAGATCTTATCTACCATAAAAAGTAAAGAAGCACAGACCAACTTTCTTAAGTAAGAAGTAGCATTCCATAGGTTACAACAACAACTTCAAGACTATTCTCTCCAATCCAAAACAAAAACTTCAGAAACCAAAATCCATGAACAACTTTGTGCTGATTTACCTACAGCTTTCCTGAGTTGCAAGAAACATGTTTTTAGGTTTCTTTATGAACCTGACTTTGATAAAAAAATCATCCGCAAAAATGCTCGTCCTATCCAGATGAATCATGAGCTGTCCACTCATTGTATCATTGTCAAAAAAAATATCAACGAGCTTCTTGATAGACACATCATATCTACAAGCGAATCCCCTTGGAGTTGTGCTGCTTTTTACCTCAATAATAACTCAAAGATTGAAAGAGGTGTACCTCAATTAGTCATTAATTATAAACCTTTGAACAAAGCACTCTGCTGGATTAGGTATCCTATTCCAAACAAAAAAGATTTACTTCAGCGGCTTTATGCTGTAACTAGCTTTTCATAATTTGATTTAAAATCAGAATTTTGGCAAATTCAAATAGATCCCAAAGATCGGTATAAAACTGCTTCTACTATACCATTTGGACAATATGAATATAATGCAATGTCATTTGGTTTAAATAATGTCCATTCTTAATTTCAAAGGATAATGAATGTCATTTTAAATCCTTTTTCAAAATTTATTATTAATTATATTGATGAAGTTTTAGTATTTTCTACTAGCACAGATCAATATTTTAAACATCTAAAGATTTTCTTTAATGTTATTAAAGAAAATAGATTAGTTTAGTCAAAAACTAAATACAGTCTTTTCCAAATCAACATCCAATATCTTGGAGACAATATCCAATAGAGAAACTGTCACGACTCAAATTTCACATTTCATGATGGCGCCTATTGCAAAATTAGGCAAGCCGACAGTCACAATAAATGTCATGGGCGGCTTTCCAATCATACCCCATGACCCCTTGGGCGCGTCCCATGGCATCCTAGCAAGCCTCCCAATGCCTAGCGCCACGGACGACTCCGTGGTCTTGGCCACGCCAAGTGACAAGCGCGTAGGTGCCTATATCGCCCCACCGATATCTCTCGCTAGCGCCAAGCCGCAGGCAGATGACAACAGCACCCCGCGCGCAGACAATGCCGTGCGTGCAGACAATGCCATAACGCAGATAATGCTGCACGCGCAAACAACGCCGTGCGTGCAAACTGTGATGCCAAAGACATTGCTGCTGACAACAGACCTGCTGCTGCCTTATAGAAAACTAAGTCATTTTCATTGTAAATATAGAGTAGTTTTATTTCATGTATTTTCATTATGTTTCTCTAGTTTAGTCAAGTCTAGTCTTGTAGCTTTGGATTATTTTTTTTAAGCATTATTAGGGGGGATCAAGTAATCAAAACTTTCTAGCAAACAAAAAACTCTCTGTACTAGTGTCTCTCTCCCTCGACACCGTGTTCCTTTTCTGTAATATCTTTCATTGATGCAATCAAGCTTTCTTTCATTCTCAATTCTCATTGTTGTTCTCTTAATTGTTCTTGACATTGGTTTTACCGTACGACACTGACAATCTCATTTAGCATACGGATAGGACCTCATTTGGTGAATAGTAATTGCACTGACATCAGTTGCTTAGCCTTACGTCACCCTTCCAATGAATCTTAGGAAGGCACCGTGTAACAGTACCCCCATCTGAAAGAGCTCTAGTACAAACAAAAGCGCTTTTGTTTGTACTAGAGCTCTTTCAGATGGGGGTACTGTTACACGGTGCCTTCCTAAGATTCATTGGAAGGGTGACGTAAGGCTAAGCAACTGATGTCAGTGCAATTACTATTCACCAACTGAGGTTCCCTCTATACGCTATACGAGATTGTCAGTGTCGTACGGGAAAACCAATGTCAAGAGCAATTAAGAGAACAAAAATAAGAATTGAGAATGAAAGAAAGCTTGATTGCATTGATGAAAGCTATTACGGAAAAGCAACGCGGTGTCGAGGGGGAGAGACACTAGTACAGAGAATTTTTTGCTTGTTAGAAAGTTTTGATTGCTTGATCCCCCCTAATAATGCTTAAAACAAATAATCCAAAGCTACAAGACTAGACTTTACTAAGCTAGAGAAACATAATGGAAGTACATAAAATAAAACTACTCAATATTTACAATGAAAATGACTTAGTTTTCTATAAGGCAACAACATGTCCGTTGTTAGCAGCAATGTCTTTGGCATCACGGTCTGCGTGCTCGGCACTGTTGGCATTTGCCTGCGGCTTGGTGCTGGCGAGGGATATCGGTGGGGCGACAGAAGCACCTGCGCACTTGTCACGTGGTGCGGACAAGACCACGGGGCCATCCGTAGCGCTAGGCATTGGAAGGCTTGCGAGGACGCTATGGGGCGCGCCCAAGGGATCATGGGGTATAACTGAAAGCCGCCCATGACATAAACCACACATCTTTAAATTTGGAAACATAGTAAAATAAGCTCAAGAGTAAAACCTCATAAATACTGACAAAAAATACCATGACTCAATAAATATCCCCCAAAATCTAGGTGTCATTGAGTACATGAGCATCTAACTGACAACATAGTCTGACTGCTAAGCACTTGCTAGAAAGATAGAAAGGTATAAAAATTGAAAAGAAGGAGAATCAAGATCTGTGGATGCCAAAGCAGCTACCTCAAAAGTCTTCGATAGATAAAGCTCCAAAGCTAACAACCGTCGTACTACGAAGTACCTGGATCTGCACATGAAGTGCAAAGTATAGTATGAGTACAACTAACCCAATATAATCAATAAGTAACAAGACTAACCTTGAGTTGAAAGCAGTGACGAACTCAACACATTCCAAATACATATTTTTAAACAATATAGTTATGACAAGAAATATGACAATAATATCCCAGAGGAACTCATAATCTATTACTACAAGGTATAAGAATGTAGACATGCTTCTAGGTTTAACAGTTATGCTCAATACAGATAAAATATGCCAAGTATGACTGCTATAAGGAATATCAAATCTCTATATCTACATTTCAATGTGCATGTCACATATAATGCAACAACATGAAAATTTCTCTGTTACATATCGCATTTTCGTACGTTAAAGTTTCGTCTTCAGTTAATCGACGTAGACTTGGGAATGAGATTATCTTGAGATTACATGCATTTATGCTATTTAAAACAAGCGATAAGTAAGCGCTGTGAAGGATAAAGGGTAAACGAATCAAATAATATAAGTTTCGTTGAAGGTCGTCGACTTGGAATAAATACGGTCCGAGCTACAATACCCGATATTTTTGGACTAGTGCCATACAAAGTACTACATGCCCATGATAGTATGGTGTATATTAAAAGTGAGTAGTATTTTAAGTAATTTGAGATAATTCTTAATTATGTGGGTAATTGATTAATTATTGGATAATGAGAGATTGCCTAATTAATTAGGAATTATTGGGTAATTAATTAAAGAGTGGAATAAGATTTAGCCCGCACCCCAATGTGGAAAGCATCTCTTTCCCATTTAATGACTAGTAATAATGGTTGCAAGGTGTTAGACTTTACAAAAGAAATGTGACACCAAGCTTAATTATGTGGGGCCTACCTAAAAGTTAAGGATAACATTTATAATCTCTTAAGAAAGAATTTTAAGTAAGCTTTCTTGAAAGTTGTTGATTTGGGATAAAATAAAGTCCGATCTATAATACCCAATATTTATGGGCTAGTACCATACAAGGTACCCTAAGAGAAAAAAAAGTGGCAGCCACCCCCTAAAATTAATATGACTCTTAAGTCTTGCATAAATGTCATACTTTTGAAGATCTAAAGTGGCTTAGTCATCCTAAGTGGGGCCCACCTAAAAATTAAATATAAAATTCCTAGTCCGAAATTCATTTTCTAATCTCTTAAGAAAGAGATTCAACCAAAACTTCCTTGTATAGAAACGTTACTGCTAATCACTTACGGAAAAGTTTCAGCCAAGATTTTCTTTGCATAGCAATTTGATTGCTTCGAGCTTTTAATTTTTTTTGGCAAACCGCTAGGCAAGTGCCTAGATCTAGTTTTCATTAATAATAAAAAATAAAATTACAATAAAAAAAAAAGTAGAAATAAGGGGGACAATAGCACCAGTATTGTTACCCATATGCCTTGGCTATATAATCACTCCTCTATGCCTCACACTGCCTTATGATGATAGCCTCATGTATAGGATTCATGGTGTAGCTGTCGGCAACATCTCACGAGGGCATATAATCTCATAGCCATGTGGAGAATTTCCAAAGGCATAGATCAAAGGTAACACAAACCGGGCTAAACCTTACCTTACTAATCCTATCTTATTCTGTGTTTTTTTCGCAATTAACGTTTGTTGGAGGATTGTCAACATAATCGATTCATGTATGTTAAGGCTATCCCTTATTTCTCTTGGCATGATCCATAGATACAAACGAAATGAGTAAATACACAACTTCCACAAATAACTCTATTCATAGAAGTATTAGAGGTGCCTATGTTCTTGAATTCTCATATGTCTTATTATCTATCGTCCGTTCGTGGATCTCACAAAATAAGTAAGTTGATAAATTTTATTTCATGATATTAATCAGAGACATGATGGTCTTATGACATTTTGAAAGATTTTATTGCTGTACTTCTCATGCATTGCATTCATTTATACATGCATATTGACCCATGACCAGTTGTCAATAAAAGGGGTAACATAGGACAAGGTGGAACCGGGGTCAATAAGTGCATACACATCATGAGATTGAACAGTCAGAATACCTATAACAATATCTGGAGAAGCCTCTGCAGTCTAGCAACCACTCATAGCATAGAATTGGCTGGGCCCTCTTGAACTCTGCGTACCACCCCTAGCTGCACCACGCCCTGCGGGTGCTAGGGAACCTCGAGCTGGAGAAGGGGCTGAAGATGTAGCAGCTGCTGGACTGAATGGCTGAGCTGTGCCCCTACCCGCTCCCTGGCGGGATACCTGACAATGTCACTGGCTATGACCTCTCATCCCACATCCATAGCATATAGGTAACTCCATATAGAAAATCCCCGAGTGCATCTTCCATCACCTGGGGCACGGGGACCTCTGCTGCTGCTGGAACCTCTCTCCTGACTGACCCCGCTGATGGGATCCCCTGTTTCCATGACCGGGCCTGAAATGACTCCACTGCTGCTAGCTAGGACCTGATGGCGGTGCACTGGCTGAAAACTGGGAAGGCCTTGATGATCCTCCCCTGAAAGCTGATCTTCCCCCACCTAGTGACTCTCCCCTGTTGCCAGTAGACCGGGCCTTGCAGTTACCTTCTCTCTCCATTTAGTTCTTCAATTTACGACTCTCTATGGCCTAAGCAAATCCGACCATCCTCCCATATTTCATATCAAAATTCAATACAGTCGTAGAAGCCTTATTAATGGTCAAAATATTAAGGCCTTGAACAAACCGACGCACTTTGGCCTCCATTTTGGGCAACATATGAATGTTATACTTGTCTCAGCAGGCAACATATGAATGGCATACCCTGCTTCAAATTTTCAAACTCTACTGCATGAGATGCACTTGTCTCAGCAGGCAGAAAGTGATCTATAAAGGCATCGGCGAACTCACGCCACCTCGCCGGAGGGCTCCCCTCCTCGTGGGAATCCTCCCATAACCCAAACCACGCATAGGCCACCCCTTTCAGGGGGTAGGAAGCCAACTCTACTGCCTCTGTCTCAGTCGCACACATGACCCTGAGAGTCTTGTGCATCTCATCAATAAAATCCTGAGGGTCCTCTTCCGGATTGGCACCCGAAAACACTGGAGGGTCTAACTGAAGAAATCTGTTCACCCTAGAACTGGTGGAATCTCCTTGCTGGCTAGATTAACTAGGTGCAACACCTGACCTCTAGGCCTGAGAGGCCACTAGCTGGGTCAACATCTGAATAGCTCCCCTAAGATCACCATCAGAAATACCAGAACCAGAAGCTGGTGCGGGAGGCAGGACATGAGTATTAACGGGAGGGATAGTGGTGCCCTCCACTAGTGTAGAAACTGGGGTAGTCTACTTTGGAATAGAAGGATCAGACAAAGTAATAGTAGGGCAACTACCCTCAGCCGCAATATCAAGCAGTGAATCATCAGCCACTCCTGAGGTGACATTGGCTTCTTGGCCAATTCTCGCTTTCTTCTTACGTGCCATTTACTGACAGATAGAACAACACAATGATTAGGGAGGGAACAATTTCACCGCACGATCCAGAATATCAAAGAAGGATGTTATTCCTAAATGCCCAAGTAGCCTCCAACTTATCGATGTGGTCGACTACTCACTGATAAGAAGGACTCTTCTAGACACGGCTCTGAGACATCCTAGGACACTTTAAAACCTTAGGCTCTGATACCAAGTTTGTCACACCCCGACCTCGGGAGACGCGAGCGACGCTCAATTGAGTGCACCCAACTAAGAAATCCTTAGCAAACACTTCCTACCCAACCCAACATGAAGAAGGAAACCATACTTTCATTCATTTATTTAGGCGAGGAACGATAATACGTTCTATATTACTAATTCATTATAAATTGCATCATTAATCAGTAGATAGGTTCCAAGATTCCATATAATTATGTATTAGATAAGTAAGAGTTAGAATTACAACATAGCTAATAGACTCCTCAAATACCCCTACATAACCCACACATGTGTCTACAGAGCCTCTAAGGATACAAAAGATAAGTATGACAATGCCGACAACAAGGCCCCGGCTATACCTCAAAATAGAAGTCCACAACAACAGAAGATATACAATACTACCCCTTGAAGGAGGAAGGGGATCACCAAGACTTGGAGAAAAAGGTAACCTACTACGCGCAATCGGCACTATCCGTAATGGATCCACCTACATTCATTTAAAAATATAGTGTCCCCGGCAAAAAGGACGTAGTACCATGGAATAGTACTAGTATGTATAACTAAACACCATTTTACTAGAAAGAACTATCAAGCAAAAACAAGAAAATCACAAGAGAAATTCAAAGGTTTTAACCGGACACCACATCATCACATAAATGAACCATATAATTTTCCATTTAATTTTCATAATCTTAGTTTGGGGCATTTCTTTTATGTGCTTATTACTGGTTCTCAACACCACCACTATCTTGAGCGGAGTCCGATCACGACCCGATCGGCTAGGTCACCTCATTTGAGACATACCTCAATCACTATTTCATTTTCCCTTATTCTGGAATTCAATGTTTGCACATCACCACCATGTGTGCGGCATGGTGTCCGATTACGGCCCGATCGGCTAGGCCGCCATACCTAGGCGTTGTTCCTTTATCATTAATCATCTCATTTGAATCTTTATTTCACATAGATCACATAAATTGATTGGCACTTAGGGCCACAACTATCACATCATTCCACTTCCAATGTCCATCTTGCAATTTTATGGCCATAGGCACACACAAGCAATTCAAGTTACAAGAATAGGTAAGTTTTCACATAATTAACATGATAATTCCAGTTTTAATCTCGGCTTATAGCCTAGGCATTTCAACACATGATTCGTATTCTTCACACTTCCCTAAATATCAAGAATAGACTATTACTCACATTGAGGCACATCCTTCATGTATATATATATATATATATATATATATATATATATAT
>MU714934.1:53461-67714 GCA_026770625.1 Nicotiana glauca
TCCCAAAAACCATACGTTCTGACTCAGTCTGCGGTAATAATGCGGCCCGCATTCACGTTCTGCGGTCGCAAAGTGCACCGCAGAACTGACCCTCGCAAAATTCAAAGGAAAATATGCGACGACTATGCAGTCCGCATTTTGATTATGCGACCGCATTTCGACCGCATAACTGACTTCAATTTTAACCAACATTCTGCCTCACTCTGCGGCAGATATGCAGTCCGCATTTCTATTATGCGACCGCATTCTGGACCGCATTTCTTGTATTTTTATGGAAACTTATTCTTTAATTTTTAATGCATTATTCAATCCAAAAAGGTCCGCGCCGCAGCGAGCTATGAATTTCTAACACATGCTCCTAACTTGGCACCACGGAATCTGGGTTTTCGAGAAGGGATTTCATGGGGCCTTACATCCTCCCCCACTTAAGATCATTCATCCTCGAATGAGGATCAAGGTTCATTTATTTACAGTCTTGGTGCAATCTTCTCCTCTTTACAACCCGAAACTGGTTGACAGTCTCCAAATTTAGCTAACTCCCTAGATTTCCAGAAATTTCGCCAGAGTTTCCTTTGTATCTAGGCCTTACCCACCTGTCAGCGAGCCCCAGAAACATACCATAATAGCATAAACATATTTGTAAGCATAGTATATGTATAACTGGCACAATATCAACCATGGCCATATAGGCAACCATATTACCAAAAAGAGGACGGTTTTACGCAAATCCAGTCAACAAATATGATTTCAAAGGAGCCAAATGCATAAAAGTTATTACCTGATCATTCAAACAAGTATGGGTACTTCTTTTTCATTTCATCCTCGGCATCCCAAGTAGCTTCCTCAACGTGCTGGTTCCGCCATAATACTTTCACGGAAATTTCCTTATTCCTCAGTTTTCGAACTTGCCTATCAAGAATGGCAACTGGGACCTCTTCATATGATAGCTCTTCGTTTACTTCAATAGTCTCAACTGGCACAATGGAGGACGGATCCCCTACTACCTTCCTCAACATGGACACATGGAAAATCGGGTGTACCAATGACATCTCGGGCGACAGCTCCAGCTTGTATGCCACCTGACCAATTTTCTGAATAATTCTGTATGGCCCGATATACCTTGGGCTTAATTTTCCCTTCTTTCCGAATCGCATGATACCCTTCATAAGGGAAACCTTCAAGAATACCCAATCCTCTTCTTTAAACTCCAAATCTTTGCGACGCACATCCGAGTAGGATTTTTGGCGACTTTGAGCAATTTTTAACCTTTCTTTAATGAGCTTGACCTTCTCCATGGCCTGGTGCACGAGGTCCGGCCCTATCAATTTCTAACACATGCTCCTAACTTGGCACCACAAAATTCGGGTTTTCGAGTAGGGATTTCACGGGGCCTTACAACACTGACTCACTCGGCGGCAGATATGCGGTCCGCACACCTGGTATGCGGCCGCATTCAAGACTGTATATTTGCACTTTTCTGGAAGAATTTTACACATTCCTAACATATATTCATAATTTGGCATTACGAGCCCCGGGTTTTTGAGTAGAAACTTTCATGGGGAATCACAATATATATATATATATATATATATATATGTGTGTGTGTGTGTGTGTGTGTATGTTATAGGATATGGGATACATAAAACCACTTGATCAACTGATATATGTTGATGATTTTTCCTACAGTGGCCGAGAGGATATGATGGGATGCCCTCGGAGGCTTGATGATTTTATGTATACCTATACGTATGCATGACATAACATTTACATGTATGTGCATGACATTATAAATGTTTTAGGATTTACAAAGTTATTTAGACTTACAGATGGAATTCCTTATTCCATGTTTCATCTATGTCTCTTATGTATTCATTTTAATGCCTTACATACTCAGTACATTATTCGTACTGAAGTCCTATTTCCTAGGTCATGCGTTTCATGCCCACAGGTGTAGGTAGAAAAGCTGACGGTCCCCCTCCTTAGGATCCTTGATCAGTGAGAGGTGGTGCGCTCCATTTGATCTAGAGCTACTTTTGACCTTGATACGATATGTTTGTTTACATATATGGGTATGACGGTGTATTTTCCTATCCTTGTACAATTGTATATTCTTATAAAGGTCTGTAGATAGTTATGTATAGTTGGATAGTATGTGGCCTTGTCAGGTTCCAATTTTGGGTATATTATTTTCTGTAACAGCCTTACTGGCTCGCCCCACCGTATTTTGCATGTATATATACATATGTCTTTTGGACAAGTTTCTCTCACATATGTTATTCATGTTTAAATCTCGCACGCATGCTTAAGGTTGTTTGATAGGTAGGACTCGGACACCCGTCGCAGTCCATCGGTGTGGGTTGTGACAAAATGGTATGAGAGCAGTTCTGTCCTAGGGTTGTCTATAGACCGTGTATAGTAAAGTCTTGTCTATGCATGTATTGTGCACCACACTTATAGACAGGAGGCTATAGGACATATAGGATGTTAGCCTCTCTTCTTTTCTTAGATTGTGTGATATAAGAATTTATGTTCGTAACAGTATGTTATATTTTTTATCGATGCCTCCAAAGACTAAAGCCACCTAGAAGGGCAAGTCCGTGGCTGGTGAGACTACTAGTCGAGTACCACGAGTTATTAGGGCTCAGATGAGTCTCATAGTGAGATTCTATATCGTACTTGACATAATCCGCCCTCTCCAGAAGAGCTCTGAGGGGCACCAGCTCCAGTGCTCGCCCCTATACATTCAACCCCTCAGCCAGATGCACCGGGTTAGGAGATGAGAGATGCAGGTTTTTGAGTGGAAACTTTCACGGGGCCTCACATCCTCCCCCACTTAAGATTATTCGTCCTCGAGTGAGTATCAAGGCTCACTTATTAGTAATGCTTATGCAACCTCAGATTTTCACAACACGGAACATATCCACAGTCCTAAATTTCGTTAACTCCCTAAATTTCCAAAATTTTTGCCAGAGTTTCCTTTGTATCTAGGACTTATCCACCTGTCAGAGAGCGCCAGAAACACATCCTAGCAGTATAAACATATTTCATAAATATAGTATAACTTGTACAACATCAACCATGGCCGTATATGCAATCATATTACCAAAAAAGGGGAATTTTACATAGATCAAGACAAAAAATAAGAGTTCATAGGAGCTAAATGCATAAAAGCTAGCACATAACTATTTAAAAAAAGTGGATACTTCTTTTTCATTTCATCCTCGGCTTCCCAAGAGGCTTCCTCAACTTGCTGGTTCCGCCATAATACTTTCACGGATGCATTTCCTTATTTCTTAATTTCTGAACCTGCCTATCTATAATGAAAACTGGAACTTCTTCATATGACAGTTCTTCATTAACCTCAATAATTTCAACTGGCACAATAGTGGACGGATCTCCTACTACCTTTCTCAACATGGACACATGAAAGACCGAGTGTACTAATGACATTTCGAGTGGCAGCTCGAGATTGTATGCCACCTGGCCAATCCTCTAAATGCTTCTGTATGGTTCGACATACCTCAGACTCAATTTTTCCTTCTTTCCAAACCGCATGATAACCTTCATAAGGGAAACCTTAAAAATACCCCATCATTTTCTTTGAACTCAAAATCTCTGCGATGAACATCCGAGTAAGACTTTTGGCTACTCTGAGCAGTTTTCAACTTCTCCTTAATAATCTTGACTTTCTCCATGGACTGATACACGAGGTCCGTCCCTATCAATTCCGCTTCTCCAACCTCAAACCACTCAATGGGAGACCTATATATCCTACCATACAATGCCTCAAATGGTGCCATCTGGATACTAGCATGGAAGCTGTTGTTGCAGGCAAATTCTATGAGCGGTAGATGGTCATCCCAGCTACCTTTGAAATCAAGAGTACAGTCAATACACATATCCTCAAGCGTCTGAATAGTCTGCTCTGCTTGCCCATCAGTTTGAGGGTGGAAAGCTGTGCTAAGATTTACCTGCATACCCAAAACTTGCTGAAACTTCTTCCAAAAGTTGGCTGTGAACTGAGCCCCTCAATATGAGATGATTAAGACTGGTGTGCCATGTAACCTGACTATTTCCTTGATGTACAACTGAGCATATTGCTCCGCTCTGTTGGTAGCTTTAACTGGCAAGAAGTTCGCTGATTTCATGAGTTGATCCACGATTAAGCAAATTGAGTCAAACTTGCGCGGAGTGCGCGGCAACCCTACTACAAAATCCATGTTAATTATTTCCCATTTCCACAATGGAATTTCTATGCTTTGAGCCAATCTACTGGGCCTTTGATGTTCGACCTTTACTTGCTGACAATTCAGACATTTTGCCACAAAGTCCGCCACATCCCACTTCATGTTGTTCCACTAATAAATCTCCTTGAGATGATGATACATTTTCATAGAACCTGGGTGCACGGAATACCTAGAAGTGTGAGCCTCTGCCATGATCCTTCCCTGAAGACCATCAATATTAGGAACACATAGGCGATCTTGGTACCGCAGGGTATCATCATTCACGCCTAAGGAAAAAGATGTGGTCTTGTTTCTATGAATTATTTCTTTCAGTTGCACTAACAATGGATCACAGAATTGCTTTTCTTTCACCTCTGCCATGAGCGACGATTCGATTATATTTTGCACAATTACCCCTCCTTCACTTGAACCCGCCAAGCTAACTCCCAAATTAGCCAGCCGATGAACCTCCCTCACCAATGACCTCTGGTTTGTCTCCATATTAGCTAAGCTCCCCAAGGATTTCCGACAAAGAGCATACACTACAACATAAGCCATTCCCGGGTGATAGAGAATGTTGATGTCGTAGTCCTTAAGTAACTCTATCCATTTTCGCTTGTCTTAGATTCAACTCCTTCTGCTTGAAAATATATTGAAGGCTCTTGTGGTCCGTGAATACATCCACATGGACCCCATATAGATAATGTCGCCAAATTTTTGGTGCAAACACCACTGCTACCAACTCTAAGTCATGAGTTGGGTAATTTTTTTCATGATTCTTGAGCTGCCTGGAAGCGTATGCTATAACCTTTCCATGTTGCATTAACACACACCCAAGCCTGATCCTTGAAGCATCGCAATACACCACAAACCCCTCTGTTCCCTCAGGGAGGGTTAATATCGGTGCTGTTGTCAACCTTGATTTCAATTCTCGGAAACTCTTTTCACAAGCATCAAACCATTGGAATTTAACTTCTTTCTGCGTCAATTTAGTCAAGGGAGAGGCAAGAGTAGAAAATCCGTCCACAAATCTTCCGTAGTACCCAGCCAAACCCAAGAAACTACGAATCTCCATTGGAGTGGTAGGTCTAGGCCAATTGTTCACCGCTGCAATCTTTTTAGGATCAACCATAATTCCTTCCTTGGAAATGACATGACCCAAGAACGCGACAGATTCTAGTCAAAATTCACATTTTAAAATTTTTGTACACAATTGATGTTGCCGAAGAGTCTGCATGACTGCCTTGAGATGGTCTGCAAGGTCCTCCCGACTTCGGGAATAGACAAGAATATCATCAATGAACACTATTACAAAGGAGTCTAGAAAAGGTTTGAAGACTCGATTCATAAGATCCATGAAGGCTGCCGGGGCATTTGTTAGCCCAAAACACATTACCATAAATTCAAAGTGCCCACACCGGGTCCTGAAGGCTGTTTTTGGAATATCCTTCTCCATTATCTTCAATTGATGATACCCGAACCACAAGTCAATCTTTGAGAAACACGTAGCACCCTGCAATTGGTCAAACAAGTCATCTATTTTTGGCATATGGTATTGGTTTTTGATTGTAAATTTGTTGAGTTGCCAGTAGTCAATACACATTCATATTTACACAGTTGCCAGTAGTCAATACACATGCATGACACAACATTTACATGTATGTGCAAGACATTATAAATGTTTTAGGATTTACAAAGTTATTTAGACTTACAGACGGAATTTCTTATTCCATGTTTCATCTATGTCTCTTATGTATTGATTTTAATGCCTTACATATTCAGTACATTATTCGTACTGAATCCCTATTTCCCAGGGCCTGCGTTTCATGTCCACAGGTGTGGGTAGAAAAGCTGACGGTCCCCCTCCTTAGGATCCTTGATTAGTGAGAGGTGGTGTGCTCCATTTGATCCAGAGATACTTTTGACCTTGATGCGATATGTTTGTATACATATATGGGTATGACAGTGTCTATTCCTATCCTTTTTTAATTGTATATTCTTATAGAGGTCTGTAGACAGTTATGTATAGTTAGATAGTATGTGGCCTTGTCAGGTTCCGGTTTTGGGTATATTATTTTCTATAACAGCCTTACCGGCCCGCCCCACTGTATTCCGCATGTATATATACATATGTATTTTGGACAAGTTTCTCTCACATATTTTATTCATTTTTTAATCTTGCACGCATGCTTAAGGTTGTTTTACAGGTAGGACTCGGACACCTGTCACGGTCCATCGCTGTGGGTAGTGACAAAATGGTATGAGAGCAGTTCTGTCCTAGGGTTGTCTACAGACCATGTATAGTAGAGTCTTGTCTATGGGTGTATTGTGCACCACACTTATAGATATGAGGTTGTATTACATATAGGATATTATACTCTCTTCTTTTCTTACATTGTGCGATATAAGAATTCATGTTCGTAACGATATGTTATATTTTTTGCGATGCCTCCAAAGACCAAAGCCACCTAGATGGGTAAGTCCGTGGCTGGTGAGACTACTAGTCGAGTGCCACGAGTTATCAAGGCTCAACGCGAGTCTCATAGTGATATTCTATCTCGTACTTGACATACTCTGCCCTCTCTGAAGAGCTCTGAAGGGTACCAGCTCCAGTGCCCGCCCCTGTACGTTCAACCAGATGCACTGGGTCAGGAGATAAGAGATGCGGGTTTTTGAGTGGAAACTTTCACGCGGCCTCACATCCTCCCCCACTTAAGATTATTCGTCCTCGAGTGAGGATGAAGGCTCACTTATTAGCAATGCTTATGGAACCTTAGATTTTCACAACATGGAACATATTCACAGTCCTAAATTTGGTTAACTCCCTAAATTTCCAAAAATTTTGCCAAAGTTTCCTTTGTATCTATGCCTTATCCACCTGTTAGAGAGCACCAGAAACACATCCTAGCAGTATAAAATATTTCATAAACATAGTATAACTTGTACAACATCAACCATGGCCGTATAGGCAATCATATTACCAAAAAGGGACAGTTTTACATAGATCAAGCCAAAAAATAAGAGTTCCTAGGAGCTAAATGCATAAAAGCTAGCACATGACTATTCAAAAAAATGTGGATAGTTCTTTTTCATTTCATCCTCGGCTTCCCAAGTGGCTTTCTCAACTTGCTGGTTCCGCCATAATACTTTCACAGATGCAATTTCCTTATTTATCAATTTTCGAACCTGCCTATCAAGAATGACAACTGGAACTTCTTCATATGACAGTTCTTCATTAACCTCAATAGTTTTAACTAGCACGATAGTGGACAGATCTCCCACTATCTTTCTTAACATGGACAGATGAAAGACCGGGTGTACTAATGACATTTTGGGTGGCAGCTCGAGCTTGTATGCCACCTGGCCAATCCTCTGAATGATTCTTTATGGTCCGACATACCTCGGACTCAAATTTTCTCTTCTTTCCAAACCGCATGATACCCTTCATAGGGGAAACCTTCAAAAATACCCAATCATCTTCTTTGAACTCTAAATATCTGCGACGAACATCCGAGTAAGACTTTTGGCAACTCTGAGCAGTTTTCAACCTCTCCTTACTAATCTTGACTTTCTCCATGGCCTGATGCACGAGGTCTGGCCCTATCAATTCCGCTTCTCTAACCTCGAACCACCTAATAGGAGACCTACATCTCCTACCATACAATGCCTCAAATGGTGCCATCTGGATACTAGCATGGAAGCTGTTGTTGTAGGCAAATTCTATGAGTGGTAGATGGTCATCCTAGCTACCATTGAAATCAAGAGTACAAGCACACAACATATCCTCAAGCGTTTGAATAGTCCTCTATGCTTGCCCATCAGTTTGAGGGTGGAAATCTGTGCTAAGATTTACCTGCGTACCCAAACCTTGCTGAAACTTCTTCCAAAAGTTGGTTGTGAACTGAGCTCCTCGATCTGAGATTATTGAGACTGGTGTGCCATATAACCTGACTATTTCCTTGATGTATAACTGAGCATATTGCTCTGCTCTGTCAGTAGCTTTAACTGGCAAGAAGTTCATTTATTTTGTGAGTCGATCCACGATTACCCAAATTGAGTCGAACTTGCGCGGAGTGCGCGACAACCCTACTACAAAATCCATGTTAATCATTTACCATTTCCATTTCAGAATTTTTATGCTTTGAGCCAATCTACTGGGCCTTTGATGTTTGGCCTTTACTTGCTGACAATTCGGACATTTTGCCACAAAGTCCGCCACATCCCTCTTCAGGTTGTTCCACCAATAAATTTCCTTGAGATCATGATGCATTTTCGTAGAACCTGGGTTCACGGAATACCTGTAAGTGTGAGCCTCGGCCATGATCCTTCCCCAAAGACCGTCAATATCAGGAATACATAGGCAATCTTGGTATCACAAGGTATCATCATTCATGCCTAAGGAAAAAGTTATGGTCTTATGTCTATGGATTCCTTCTTTCAGTTGCGCTAACAATGGATCACTGAATTGCTTTTCTTTCACCTCTGCCACGAGCGATGATTCGGCTCTATTGTGCACAATTACCCCTCCATCACTATAACCCGCCAAGCGAACTCCCAAATTAGCCAGCTGATGAACCTCCCTCACCAACGACCTCTGGTTTGTCTCCATATTAGCTAAGCTCCCTATGGATTTCCGACAAAGAGCATACACTACAACATAAGCCATTCCCGGGTGATAGAGAATGTTGATGTCGTGGTCCTTAAGTAACTCTATCCATCTTCTCTTGTCTCAGATTCAACTCCTTCTGCTTGAAAATATATTGAAGGCTCTTGTGGTCTGTGAATACATCCACATGGACCCCATATAGATAATGTCGCCAAATTTTTGGTGCAAACACCACTGCTGCCAACTCTAAGTTATGAGTTGGGTAATTTTTTTCATGATTCTTGAGCTGCCTGGAAGCGTATGCTATAACCTTGCCATGTTGCATTAACACACACCCAATCCTGATCCTTGAAGCATCGCAATACACCACAAATCCCTCTGTTCCCTCAGGGAGGGTTAATATCGATGCTGTTGTCAACCTTGATTTCAATTCTTGGAAACTCTTTTCACAAGCATCGGACCATTGGAATTTAACTGCTTTCTGCGTCAATTTAGTCAAGGGAGAGGCAAGAGTAGAAAATCCCTCCACAAATCTTCCGTAGTACCCAGCCAAACCCAAGAAACTACGAATCTCTGTTGGAGTGGTAGGTCTAGGCCAATTCTTCACCGCTGCAATCTTTTGAGGATCAACCATAATTCCTTCCTTGGAAATGACATGACCCAAGAACGCGACAGATTCTAGTCAAAATTCACATTATAAAAATTTTGTATACAATTGATGTTGCTGAAGAGTCTGCAAGACTGCCTTGAGATGGTCTGCATGGTCCTCCCGACTTCGGGAATAGACAAGAATATCGTCAATGAACACTATTACAAAAGAGTCTAGAAAAGGTTTGAAGACTTGATTCATAAGATCCATGAAGGCTGTCGGGGCATTTGTTAGCCCAAAACACATTACCATAAATTCAAAGTGCCCATACCGGGTCCTGAAGATTGTATTTGGAATATCCTGCTCCCTTAACTTCAATTGATGATACCCAGACCGCAAGTCAATCTTTGAGAAACATGTAGCACCCTGCAATTTATCAAACAAGTCATCTATTCTTGGCGGAGGGTATTTGTTTTTGATTGTGACCTTGTTGAGTTGCCGGTAGTCAATACACATTTGTAAAGACACTCGGCCGGATGAACCCCTTTTCTAGCAAATCCTTTAATTGTTCCTTTAGCTCTTTCAATTTTGCCGGTGCCATTCTGTAAGGTGGAATTAATATAGGCTGCGTGCCTGGCATCACATCGATCCCAAAATCAATCTCCCTGTCTGGTGAAATCCCATAGAGCTCATCTGGAAAGACATCCAGAAATTCATTCACTACGGGTACAGACTCAAGGCTAGGTGCCTCGGCATTGGTGTCCATAACTCGAACTAAATGGTAGATACACCCCTTCTTTATCATCTTCACAGCCTTAAGGTAGGAAATAAACCGACCTCTAGGCACTACGTTATCTCCTTCCTATTCTATGACGGGCTCATTAGGAAATTCAAGCCTCATAGTTCTGGCAAAGCATGAATAAAGACAATCTATTCCCATTATTATATCAAAGTCGACCATTCCTAACTCGATAAGATCGGCCATGGTATCCCTTCCCCGAACCGTAACAACACAACCCCTATAGACTCGAGCAGCTAGGATAGACTCACCAACCGGAGTAGACCCCAAAAATGGCTCATGAAGCTAATCCAGTTCTATCCCAAATTCCATGGCAATAAAAGGGATAACATAGGACAAGGTGGAACCGGGGTCAATAAGTGCATACACATCATGAGATTGAACAGTCAGAATACCTGTAACAATATCTGGAGAAACCTCTGTAGTCTGGCGACCACTCATAGCATAGGTCCTCCTAAACTCTACACACCACCCCTAGTTGCACCACGCCCTGCAGGTGCTGGGGAACCTCGAGCTGGAGAAGGGGCTGAAGATGTAGCAGCTGCTGGACTGGATGGCTGAGCTGCGCCCCTACCCGCTCCTTGGCAGGATACCCGACAATGTCTCTGGATATGACCTCTCATCCCATATCCATAGCATATACGTAACTCCATATAGCAAATCCCCGAGTGCATCTTCCAGCACTTGGGGCACGGGGACCTCTGCTGCTGCTAGAACCTCTCTCCTAAACGACCCCGCTGATAGGATCCCATGTTGCCCTGACCGGGCCTGAAATGACTCTACTGCTACTGGCTGGGCCCTGATGGTGGTGCACTGGCTGAAGACTGGGCAATAGACTGGGAAGGCCTTGACAATCCTCTCCTGAAAGCTGATCTTCCCCTACCTAGTGACAATCCCCTGTTTCCTGTAGACTGGGCCTTGCTATTACCTTCTCTCTCCATTCTGTTGTTCAATTTACAGCTCTCTGTGGTCTAAGAAAATGCGACCATCCTCCCATAATTCATATCAAAATTCAATGTTGCCGTAGAAGCCTCATTAATGGTCAAAGAATTAAGGCCCTGAATAAACTGGCGCACTCTGGCCTCTATTCTGGGCAACATATGAATGTCATACTTGGATAAGCGAGCAAACTCTATGTGGTACTCCCACACACTCTTGTTACCCTGCTTCAAATTTTCAAACTCTGCTGCACGGGCTGCCTTTGTCTCAGCAGGCAGAAAGTGATCTATAAAGGCATCAACGAACTAACTCTACCTCGCCGGAGGGCTCCCCTCATCACGGGAATCCTCCCATAACTCAAACAACGTATAGGCCACCCCTTTCAGGCGGTAGGAAGCCAACTCTGCTCCCTCTGTCTTAGTCGCATGCATGACCCTGAGAGTCTTGTGCATCTCATCAATAAAATCCTGAGGGTCCTCTTCCGGCTTGGCACTCGAAAACACTAGAGGGTCTAACTAAAGAAATCTGTTCACCCTGGAACTGGTGGAATCTCCTTGCTGGCTAGATGAACTAGGTGCAACACCTGACCTCTGGGCCTGAGAGGCCACTAGCTGGGTCAACATCTGAATAGCTCCCCTAAGATCCTCATCAGAAATACCAGAACTGGAAGCTGGGGATGGAGGCGAGACTGGTGTATTAATGGGAGGGATAGTGGTTCCCTCCACCAGTGTAGAAACTGGGGTAGTCTGCTCTGGAATATAAGGATCAGGTAGAGTAATAGTAGGGTGACTACCCTCACCCGCAACATCAAGCTGTGAATCATCAGCCACTCCTGAGGTGTCATTGGCTTCTTGGCCAATTCTCACTTTCTTCTTAGGTGTCATTTACTGAAAGATAGAACAACGCACTAATTAAGGAGGGAACAGTCTCACCGCACGATCCAGAATATCAAAGAATGGTGTTATTCCTAAATGCCCAAGTAGCCTCCAGCTTATCGATGTGGTCGACTACACATCGATAAGAAGGACTCTACTAGACACGGCTCCGAGACATCCTAGGACACTTTAAAACCTTAGGCTCCGATACCAAGTTTGTCACGCCCCGATCTCGGGAGGCACGACCGGCACTCAATCGAGTGAACCCAACTGAGCAAGCCTTAGCAAACACTTCCTACCCAACCCAACATGAAGAAGGAAACCATACTTTCATTCATTTATTTAGGCGAGGAACGATAATATGTTCTACATTACTAATTCATTTTAAATCGCATCATTAATCAGTAGATAGGTTCCAATACAATTATGCATTAGAGAAGTAAAAGTTAGAATTATAACATAGTTCATAGACTCCTCAAATACCTGTACATAACCCACAAATATGTCTATGGAGCCTCTAAGGATACAAAGATAAGTACGACAATGCCGGCAACAAGGCCCCGGCTATACCTCAAAATGGAAGTCCAAAACAACAGAAGATATACAATACTAACCCTTGAAGGAGGAAGGGCTCACCAAGACTTGGAGAAAAAGGTAACATGCTACACGTGATCGACACTATCCGCAATGGAGCCACCTACATTCATTTAAAAATGTAGCGCCCCCGACAAAAGGGACGTTAGTACCATGAAATAGTACTAGTATGTATAACTAACCACCATTTTATTAGAAAGAGCTATCAAGCAAGAACAAGGAAATCACAAGAGAAATTCAAAGGTTTTAACCGGACACCACATCATCACATAAATGAACCATATAATCTTCCATATAATTTTCATAATCTTAGTTGGGGGCATTTATTTCATTTGCTCATTACTGGTTCTCAACACCACCGTTATCTTGAGCGGAGTCCAATCACGACCCGATCGGCTAGGTCGCCTCATTTGATACATGTCACACCTCCTTTTGGCGCCCCCCCTTTCGAGGGATGTATGAAGGAGTTTTTCCAATTTAAGTGACAATATTCGAAACGAGATTATTCTATTTATTTCAGAGTCGCCACTTGGAATAAATTAAGGTGTCCCAAGTTACCGATTTATTTAAATCCCGAATCGAGGAAATTTCGACTTTCCAAATGAAGTCTGCGAACCAGAAATTCTAAGTAAGGAATTCTGTTGACCGGAGGGAAGGTGTTAGGCACCCCCGAATCCCGTGGTTCTAGCACGGTTGCTTAAACTGTTGTAAGTGGCTAAAATATCTGATTTTATACATGTTATAGATTACGTGCTCTGATTAAACTTTGAAACGCTTTATTTTATTAGACTTGTATATTTAAATTTTAAAACAGAAGGGGCCCAGCTTGCAATGAAGTCGTTTCAAATTAGGCTTCAGAAAGGACTATTAGATGACTTGATTATATGATTTGTTCTAGTAATGTCTTTTACACGAGCATGCGACACTCAACCCGAATTAGATATGGCCATGGTTAAACTACGTCTTTGGACTAAAACCAACTCAAATCGAATCGATTCCAGCGGCTCGACATCATTTATACAAACGTGATATGGGAATGTTGGTTCACTGCCGAATTACTTCCCACTCAAATACATATGGCCACAATCAGGGAAGTAACTATTGCATCATCATGAAACTTATTTTAACGAATGCATTGTTAAAATTAAACTACTCACAATAGTCAAGTATCAACACCTAATATATGCCATGTTATTGAATTAGTTTTCAATTTGAGGTGTATTCGAATTTTGTACATTTAGAACTAATAATGAATTAAACCAAATGTACCCCCATCATTCCAAATTAACAATACAATATCTATTGTAGTTTAGAGCAGCCCTAATTTAATTTGCAACATAAACAGAATTATTCAAATGATAGTCCCACAGTAGACCTCAAGTTTCGATCTCATTTCATTGTCAATAGGAGAAGACACACTCTCAGAAACGTGTACCTGGATTTCAATAACAGAAATGAGGAAGGAGATCAGTAGTGCAGCAGCTCAAACCGCAACAGCAAATAACAACAAGCAGCAAGACAGATTCCACCAAATGACCAAAGAACCAATAGCCAAAGATAGCAAGAGATTCCAGGAATGATTTGAACCAAACAGGGAATTCAAAGCAACCAAACAGCAACTTCAG
>MU714936.1:0-32567 GCA_026770625.1 Nicotiana glauca
ACTCTGAATCTTTTAAATAAAAGAATCCCGTTTCAACCGTCCTTTAATTGAAAAAACTCTTTTTATGTTTATATACCCTTTCGCCGGGGTGTAAGCGCGGTAAAAAAGAGGTGTGACAGAGGGTTCCTCAATTGAAGGCTTTGTTGGAGGCGTCTTTGTATTTTCAAGATCCAAGGAGAGTTTCCTAGGCTCATAAGAATAAGAGCCCATTCCATAGAAAGCATTCACGCACCCCACTCGGCTCGCATCATCATTGGCATCAAGATTCAAGAATACGGCCTCCAAAGGGTCCTCAACATTGATCATTGCACTAGTATTATTAATTATCACAGCCATGACTAAATCCACAAATGAGCACACTTTGGTATAATTGGGCTTCTTCATTGACTTGCACATATGAAAGACTACATTTCATCACCCACCCTGAAAGTGAGTTCCCCTGCTTCTGCATCTACTAGAGCCTTCCCCGTAGCAAGGAAAGGTCTCCCCAATATGATCAAAACTTCATAGTCTACCTCACAATCCAAGAGCACAAAATCAGTTGGCAAGATAAATTTATCTGCTCGGACAAGCACATCATCAACTATACCCAATGGTCGCTTCATTGATCTATCCGCCATTTGCAATCTCATGGAAGTTGGCCTTGATGGCCCAATACCCAAAGTTTTGAAAACTGCGTAGGTCATCAAATTGATACTAGCCCTTAGGCCACACAAAGCTTTAGCAAAGTCTACACTCCCAATAGTGCAAGAGATTGTGAAAGCACCGGGATCCTCCAACTTCGGAGCCATTGAATGTACAATAGCACTAACTTGGTGGGTCATCTTGATAGTTTCACAGTCCATGGATATTTTCTTTGTAACAAAATCTTTCATTAATTTAGCATAGCCAGGCATTTTGCTCCAAAGTCTCCACCAAGGGCACATTGATGGATAGACTCTTCATCATGTCAATGAACTTTTTAAACTTATTCTCATTCTTCTGCTTGGCTAGCCTTTGAGGATAAGGTGGAGGGGTCCTAGGCAAAGGTGTCTTGGCTTTTTGCACAACCGGCTCCAGCATTTCAATTACGTGTTCTCTATACGGGTTCACGTCATTTTGCATTTCCACCTCAGCATCTTAAATATCAATCCTCACTTCTTGATTCACATTCTCATTAACCACATTCTCAACCACCAAAGGAACTTCATCTTCTTACAACTCAACTTCATCACCCAAAACTTGCTTTTGTTTGGAGGCATTCACATCACCACATCTTCCACTCCTTGTAGTTACCACCATAACATGATTGTTCCCAGCCTTTGGATTTAGTACTGTATCACTTGGTAGAGCACCCTTAGGGCGTGTATTCAAGAACTGAGAGATTTGACCTAGTTGCACCTCCAAATTCCTAATTGAAGTATTGTGAGAAGCCAATTGTGCATCGAAATCCGCATTCTTTTTCATCATCTGTTCAAACATCATTTCAAGTCTACCCATTTCATTGTTGGATGAACTAGGACCCTGGGAAGGAAAAGGTGGTAGATTGCTCAGTTGTTGGTATATTGGGGGCCTTTGAAAGACTTGCCCCTGATTTCCTTGGTTATTGTTCCATCCACCTTGGTTGTTGTTGTTTCCACCCAATTGTTGTTGTTGCCCCAGTTTCCTTGATTGTTGCGGTTGTTATTTTGATTTTCCTAACTGTTGTTCCCTTGATGTTGACTGTTCCAATTATTGTTGCCTTGTTGTTGATTGTTCCAATTACCCTGGGATCGCCATTGTTGTTGTTAGATGGAAGATTGCCTCTTTGGCCTTGGTAATTATTCACATATTGCACTCTTCGTTCTGCCCATCATAACAATCATCTTGGAATCCACCACAATCATTGTCAAATTGATCTGAATTCCCTTGGTTATGTTGACCTCTCTGTCTTCTATTGTTCACAAGCATGTTAAAACCCTCCATAGCATTCACTTGGCGAGGATTCTAAACTTATTGCAAATGTGCCTTTGCTAATTGATTCATTATTGTTGTAAGTTCTGCTATAGCCTATCCATGGTCATGTAGTTCTTTGCGCAAATGAGTGACCGTGGGGTCACTCTGTGGCACATTGGCTCTACTTTGCCGAGCGGAGGATGTGTCAGGCATTTCATCAAGAATATTACAAGCTTCATCACAAGGCAGCTTCATGAAATTACCCCCAACCAATTGGTTCACTATGTATTGATTCATTGTATTGATGCCCCGATAGAAGGTTTGTTGTATCATTACCTTTGTCATATCATTGTTGGGGCATTCCTTTACCATAGTTCTATAACTCTCCTAAATCTCATGCAATGGTTCGGTGGGCTCCTGCTTGAAGGCTAATATCTCATCTAGTAGTGTTTCCATGTGCCCTAGTGAGAAAAATTTGGCAATGAACTTATCTGCCAACTTATCCCAAGTTGTGATGGAATGGTTGGGAAGTCGCTCAAGCCAATCCAATGCTTTCCCCCTAAGTGAGAAAGGGAAAAGCGTCAATCGAAGTGTATCCTCGGACACATTGGTTTGCTTGCTCCTCCTATAGGTATCCACGAACCCCTTGAGATGTTTGTAAGCATTCTGGGTAGGAGCACCCGTAAAGTACCCACGATGTTCCAACAATGTCAGCATCACGTTGGTTATATGAAAATTGTTGACGACCTCTACGTTGTCCTTGAGGTACAAGAGGCACCTTTTCATCTCCAACATCATCTACCTCCTCCTCCGTATTCATATTTCCAAGAGGGTCATTAGCATTTAATGCCATTTTGGTACCTGAAGTATTGTCACACACAAATTAGTAACAAGAAGGAAATAAGAACAAAATACAAATCTAACTAAATAGATAGCCAAAACCGTTAGCTCCCATGCAATGATGCCAAAAAGTGGTCACGACCTACTCCGCACTACTAATTAAGTAGCGCGAGAAGGTCAGAGCAGCTTTTACCCAATTTAGGGTCGGGATCGATATCCATAGAGAGATAGAATTTGGAATCGAGTATTTATCTAGTGTAGAGATGTGTATGTGTTCCAAATTACACTTCTAACCATTTTGGGGCTTTTTTACTTCTAATTTTATCAACTACTATGCTAATTTAAAGTAAAATAAGCTAAGAATTATAATGCTACGGGTTGTTCAAATGGTATAAAAGGCACTAGGGTAGTGACTTACGCCTAGGTGGTCAATTGACGTGTACTTGAATTTAAGGCATGTTTGACATATTTGGGAAGTATGATATAACCGTTGGACAACTTTACCCACTCTACACCTCTCAGTGGTTCGAGTGATTTTGCCCGAATTGGCTTTCTCAAGACCAATAGGGTATGCGAATTTGCACAAGCAACTAGGGTTCAAGTCGGGTATTACTCTCTCGAGGTTTAACCCTTTAATTGGGGCTATCAATCTCTTGAGTACACCCCAATTCCTTGTTGGACCAATTTCGAAGACTTAGACTCTCTTTCTCAAGAAGAGCTCAAGTCAACTCAACATAAACTGGTGTTTGCAACCAGTAATTCAGCAATTTACCATGAAATTGGCCCAAATAACAGACACCCATAGTCAATTTAGTCCTATATTACAAAACCCATCAATTGCCCACAATCCTAGCTTATGGGTTGAGCCACAACCCTAGCTTATGGGTCTAACTACTCATATTTAGAGAAGAAAAGCAAGAAATAGATGAAGAACAATTCATATTAATTAATTACTAAGATAAAATAGAAGATTCAATGATAAAAAGTAGATAAAATTACCCAAAATAGCTAAAAATATCGAAACCACGAGCGCAGTTCTTAACTGAATCTTTCTGATTGACCTAAAAATGGAGAAGAAGCTATTTATACTAAGATGACAATTATGAACAAAAATGCCCCTGCGGGGTTAGTGTGGACCGAACAAAATGGACCGCCGTCCGCACTAGGGCTTTGGACTTGAAAAATGGCTCTCTGAACCTTGGCATTGTGGATCGTTAAGAATGGACTGTGGCCACAGAGTCTTCTAGTGCGGTCCATACAAAAAGGACCGTGGACCGCATTGGCTTAACATCCTGAAATTGCAGCTCTCTGATTCTCCTTACTATGGACCACAGAGAATGGACTACCGCCGCATCGATCTCAGTGCGGACCGGATAAAATGGTTGTGCGGCCGCACTGCCTCTTTGCCTGGAAATCATGCTCTCTGAATCTCCCATTTCGGACCGCACATAGTGTAGTACGGCCGCACTGAGCTTTGTCTACTCGTGCAAATTTCAATCCATTTGAGCTGATCATTGACATTTTGTCACTTTGTTGATCAAGTCTGCGAGCCTTTTGGGACTATTTTGTATAAATTCTTAATCAAAACATAAGCAAGAAGGAGTAATAAAGGTATCAAAATCCATAGTTATCATATACCGAGAACACAACACCAGGGGATACACCAGAGGAAGAGATCTTACCTTTTCCACACGGGGATCTAACGGTCTCGTGCAAAAGGGGAGCTTCCACGTCTGGCGAGGGAAACACCACCAACAGTCAAAAAGCTGCTAGAGGAATGGTTGACAAGTGCTCTGAACAACATGCTAAAATAATCCCCTTAAGGAAATGTCGAAGACTCACTGACTGCAGAAATCGAAACTACCACTAACGAGCCAAGCATCACGCAAACGGGCAACACTCCCACCGTCACCGCTGCAGGTGACGAGGCGCTCATGGCCATCTTAAAGAAAATGGAAGAGATGGAAATGAGAATAAGACACTCCGTGATCAAATGAAGAAGCGTTAGGAAAGGGTAGATAAAATACCGGGTGCCCCAAGCTACTACTAAAATGTGATGTGGGCCGATTCATCGAACAACCATACACCTATGGAGTTGATTCTCATCCCATTATGAAAACCTTCAAGATGTCGCCATACTTGAAAATATACGATGGAACTACGGACCCAGAGGATCATCTAATCCATTATGTCACTGCGGTAAAAGGTAATGATCTGTCGAAAGAAAAAGTACCTTGTATGTTGCTAAAAATGTTTGGTGAGACTTTGACAGGAGTAGCATTGACGTGGTACTCACAGCTACCAACACGATCAATATCGACATTTGAGGAAATGGCGGATAAATTTGCCACCGCTCATGCAGGAGCAAAGAAGGCTGAAGCCAGGGTCAACAATATCTTCGCCATCAGGCAAACAGCGGGTGAGGGACTTCGGGACTTCCTCAAAAGAGTAAGGATGAGCCTGCCGAACGTATCAGAAGGGATGGTTGCAGCATCCTTTCAGAATGGGTTAAACAGGAACGGATCCAAAGCAACCAAAAAATTGCTCAACAGACTCATGAAGTAATCCCCCCACCACCACGTAGGAGTAGATTCACAATGCCTATTATGCTAATGTAAAGGTAGATGAGGACCATTTGAATGGCCCAATTCAGCGATTAACGTCAGTTCAGACTGAGGAAAGAAGAGATCGACGTAACGAGGGCCAAAAGGGATCAACCCCTACGTTTCAATCGAGAAAGGCATCAGCCCTATGTCAGAACAGCTAACCCGCTCCCATCAAGACATACGGATGCCGTGCTACAACACACCGTACCCCTTCGAAGCGACAGAGGTATGCCTCCATTATTATCCTTTCATAACTTTTGTGTTTACCCTTCAGAGATAGTGTACGCATTGGAAAAGCTGGGTGCGAAGGTGCAATGGTCGGAAAAATAAAATCGGACCCAAGCGCCAGAAAGTCAAACGTCCTCTACGAATTCCATCAGGAAAGAGGACACAAGACCAAAGACTACATAGGTATGCGACAAGAAGTAGTTAGGATGTTGAACCAGGGCTACCTGAAAGAACTGCTCAACGATAAAGGAAGGGCCAACTTCGCTAGAGGACGAGACCCATCTTAAGGACCTCCAAAACCACTGTTGCTAGCACGTACCATACAGATGATCATCGGCAGCGGCGATTACACAGTAATCAACCATGTGAAGTTTACCACCACGCATAAACTCAAACGGACGGTCGCCCATAAACGCTATGATGACCTCGAAGACAGTATCATCTTCGATAAATCGGATGCCGATGGTTTGTATTTCCCTCACTATGATGCTTTGGTTATAAATTTACGCATCATCGATACAGATATAAAAAGAATCATGGTAGATAACGGAAGCGACGCATGTAATGTTCACCCGAGAGTCCGTATGCAAATGAGGCTCGAGGATAAAATAATACCGTGTTACATAACACTAACGGGTTTTAACAATGCACTAGAACAGACATCCAGAGAAATAGTGTTGCTTGTCCTAGCAGGGGGAGTCACGCTGGAAACAACATTCCACATCATGAACTAGGAAACAACCTATAACGCCATCATAGGACGTCTATGGATACACGCCATGCAAGTTGTCCCCTTAAGCTTCTATCAAGTGATTAAATTTCCCACCCTGTAGGGAATATTCAGCATCTGAGGCGAGCCACGTACCACCCAAGAATGCTATCAGATCGCGCAAGATTGCACGCACACCAAACAACTGAAAGGTGCAAGTGCGGAGGTATAACAATCAGCCATGTCAGGAACTAAGCCCGACCTACCAATAGAGGCCATCGAAGACCCAGACATCATGGAAGCCTGCAAGACAACTGTAGAGGATCTTGACCCAGTTCAATTGGATGATACTGACAACACAAAAAGGGCTTACATAGGGAATAAGCTCTCAGAACCAGGTAAGTATCGTGGATTTTTAACTAACAACGCCGGTTTATTTGCCTTCTCCCATTCAGATATCCCTGGAATCCCAAAGGACATCGCCACTCACATACTAAACGTTGACCTACTCTATCCGTCGATATGGCAAATAAGGAGAAATTTCAACGTTGCAATCAGTGAGGTAATCAGTGAAGAGGTGGATAAATTACTCGCAAACGGTTCCATTAGGGAATCAAAGTACCCCCAATGGGTCGCCAACGTATTTATGGTCAAAAAGAAGAACAGGAAGTGACGAATGTGCATAGACTTCACCGACCTAAAAAAAGCATGCCCAAAGGATTCCTTCCCATTGCCTCATATCGACCAACTGATCGATGCGACATCAAGGCATGAATTGCTGAGCTTCTTGGACGCCTACTCCGGTTATAATCAAAATCTGATGGCCGAAGAAGATCAAGAAAAGACGACCTTTATCACTCACCAACGAACGTATTGCTATAAAGTGATGTTGTTTGGACTCAAGAATGTAGGGGCCACGTACCAGAGGCTAGTCCCCAGGATGTTCAAAGAGCAGCTTGGCAAAACCATGGAAGTTTATATCGATGACATGATGGTAAAGTCAACGAAGAAAGAGGATCACATTAGCCATTTGAGAGAGGCCTTCGGGATATTAAGGCAGTACGGGATAAAGCTAAATCTCGAGAAGTGCGCCTTCGGTGTAACCTCTAGAAAATTTTGCGACTTCCTCATTTCACAACGGGGAATTAAAGTCAACCCAGATCAGATCAAAGCCATCGACACAATACCAGAGGTACTGACCAACAAGAAACAGGTACAGAAGCTAACAGGGCGAGTAGTCGCCTTGTCCAGGTTCATTTCACGATCCTTAGATAGATGCCACAAGTTCTTCAATGTATTGAGAAAAGACCATGGGCTGCAATGGAACGAGGAATGTGTTGATGCCCTGAGGAAGTTAAAAGCGTATCTGTCCTCACCGCTACTGCTCGTCAAAGCGGACCTGGGTGAGTGTCTGTTCGTGTATTTGGCAGTGTCTGAAGTCACAGTTAGCGCAGTCCTGGTTCGCAAAAATCAAGGTACACAATCTCCTATTTACTATATCAGCAAAAACTTAATAGATGCCGAGACAAGATACCCTCACCTTAAAAAAGCTAGCTCTGGCACTGGTCGTGGCTTCCCTCAAGCTTAGACCATATTTTCAATGTCACCCCATAAAGGTAGTAACAACCTTCCCCCTAAGAGGTATCCTACATAAACTTGAGCTCTCAGGTAGACTCGCCAAATAGGCTATAGAATTAAGCGAGCACGACGTAACATACCAATCGCGAACCGCCATTAAGTCGCAGGTGCTCGTTGACTTCATCTCTGACTTCAGTGCAAAAATATTTCCAGAAGCAAAATAAAAAGCGCTTCGCGCTTCCACACATACTGATCTCTGGATCCTCTACATTGATGGCGCCTCAAATGCCTCGGGATCGGGACTGGGACTCATCCCTGAAGTCCCTACAGGCGAAATAATTTGCCAGTCCATACGATGCCCCAAGATGACTAACAAAGAGGCTGAGTATGAAGCTATGATTGTAGGTTTGAAGTTAGCCCTCAAATACGGCGCCCGACGACTCATCTTCCACTGCGACTCTCAACTCGTTGTAAATCAAGTCATTAGGACTTTCCAAATCAAAGAGCGGAGACTACAAAGGTATCAATCCGAAATCCACAAACTAATGTCAGAGTTCGATGAATGTCGCCTCGATCAAATTCCTGGGGAACAGAACATTGAAGTGGATGGCCTCGCCAAATTAGTTGCGGCCACCAAGAATATTAGCAAAGATAACGTTGTCACCCTTCTTCACTCAGCCATAGACCACGTCGAGGTACTTTCTATGAACCTAACTTGGGACTGGCGTAATCGTTTTGTTGCCTATTTACAGGATGAACACTCCCGCAAGACAAAAAAGAAGCTAAAAACTCCGGGTGCAGGCAGCCTGATACTGCCTAGTAAATAATGACCTCTACAAGAGAACATTCAGTAGCCCCCTGGCCAAATGTCTTGGACCACATCAAACAAGGCAAGTACTGGAAGAAGTACATGAGGGTCACTACATCGCCTATACAGGAAATCGCACCATCGTTCGATGCCTCATTCGTGCCGATTATTATTGTCCTACCATAAAAAATAAAGCCGCAAATTATGTACGAAGATGCGAACAATGCCAAAAGTATGCCCCTATTCCATCAAGCAGGATAATTCCTCCATTCCATCACTTCGCCATGGCCTTTCATAAAATAGGGGATGGACATAGTCGGCCCTCTGCCAGCAGGACGAGGGAAGGTACGTTTTCTTTTGGTTTAACTGATTATTTCTCTAAATAGGTGGAAGCAAGTGCGTACGCTCAGATACGCGAACAGGAAGTCATCGCCTTTATATGAAAAAATACTATACACCATTTCAACATCCATAAGGAAATCAGCTGCGACAACGGACCCCAGTTCGTCGTAAAAAGGACAATTGAGTTCTTCGAAAAAATGGCACATCAAACGGATACTCTCCACACTGCATCACACCCCCTCCCCCGCCAAGGGCCAAGCTGAGTCCTCCAACAATGTGATACTGAACATATTGAAAAAGAAGCTCGAGGAAGCTAAAGGTCTATAGCCCGAACTACTACCTGAAGTATTATGGGCATACCACACTACGCTGAAATCCAGCACGGGAGAAACGCCACACTCACTGGTCTACGGGACCGATGCAGTCATACCCGCTGAAGTTGGGGAACCCAGCCTGAGATACTCCAACATGAGCGGGGAAGATAATGATGAAAGTAGGCAATAAGACTTAGACAAAGCCGAAGAACGAAGAGACATAGCCCACGTAAGAATGGTAGCCCAGAAGCAGCAAATAGAAAGATACTACAACAAGAAAACCAAGGTACGATCACTCAAAGTTGGCGACTACGTCCTCAAGGCCAAAACAGAGGCATCAAGGTGAGTCTATATCGTCTCAGACAGCACAGGGTTCAGAGTAGGGGTGGATCTTTAAGGAAGTCATTCCGAAACAGGGGTGTGTCGGTAGTAGCGCCTCTACTGTGAGAGGGTTGTCACCTTCTTCTATCTCCACTTCTTCGCTACCGGAGAAAGGTGCTATAGCTAACGGAGCAATGTCGAGAACCTCTTCATCAGTACGATAAGATCTTGGCATGGTTTCATTTAAAAGGAGTAGTTACACAAAGGGAATGAGAAAGAATAAGCTTCCGGTCAGGAACGAAAATGGAAACAAGAAGGTGCAAGAACGAAGGAGACTGAAGAGTTATCAAGAGAGCGTGGCTAAAGTTTTTCAAAAAATCGAACCCCTCATCTACTTATAGGGTGGGTAGCACCAGAATCGAGGCGGAAGGTTTCAAATCAGCACAAGAATCAAAGCACCAAACATAGTCAGTCTTTACCTCAAACATCCGCGTAATGATGATGCATGTCAAAGTTGACGTCACCCCCGGGTGGCGTGTACTCTTCGGTGCTCCGCCGAGCAGAATACCCACCTCTCGTTAGCCACATAGCAACATCCCAGCAGGTCAAATCCCCCCTCGAGGGAGGTATAGAGTCCGCTCATCGAGCACGCACCCGGTCGCGACCTCGACGAGTAGAGGGACTAACTGTATGGGTCTAAATTTGATCGACCACGACCTGCGGCAAGCACGACAAATGCACGAGCACCCACGAGTCTACGCCTAGAGGGGTATGACCGCGGTAAAAAGAAAGACATCACGACATCGACAGTAGAATCAGTACACTAGGGGACTTAGGGAATATTCCTTGGATATTTCTTAAGGCAGTCGTTCCTGCGATTGGGGAAAATTTCTCAGTATATAAGAGGAATGAAAGCCTTGAAAAAAGGGGAGGATTTTTTCTTTGTAAAAGACACTGACCTTGGAAAAGCGATATTTATTCTCTTCTCTCTACTACTATTGTATCATTATTGTTATCATCCTACAGTTTATGTTATTCGGCTATGATTTACCCCTTCATCTTGAATTCATTTGTTTAAAAAATTTTGATATCTTTTGAGTCAAACAATAGTAAACGCCAGTAATTGATGAGTTGTCCAATTTAGATTTGTGTTATGAAATCATATTATTTTCCAGTTTTTACAAGGATTTTTGTATTTATCGTTGGGTGTTTATGGGATATTTTCTATTCCGTTTGGTAATATTATTTTATGCTTACTTACTTTTACTCACATTAGTTAAGGGAGCTCAAAACTTGGAGTCTCTGCAAAATTTACCCACTATATATTATACGAGAATTTCAGATTTTCAAAATTATAGCATGAACATAATGGTATTGTAGTGACTTTGTACTTGAGAATCCCGGAAGCAAGAGCAAAATACGGAAAAATAAAATAAGTTACCTGTTACATAGGTAAAGATAATTTGAAAGTGTAAATTTTTAATTTTATTTTACACAATATATAGGTAGATATTAGGGGCAAAGCTATGTGTGGCCAAGAATGGCCAACTGAATATCCTTTGTCGAAAAATTATATTATGTATAGAATAAAATATTACTACTTGTTATTGGTTAAAAAAAAAAATTAAATACCCTCGTATAATCCACTGGCAAAGCTTCTTCATTTTGAATAGCCTTATTAAACTTTTTGACTTCGCCAGATGTAGATATTAGTTTAACTCATAGAAAATCAACTAGGGGAGAAACTACCTAAAGTGTCAGTTACTCCGTAACACGTACTCTCTCCGGTTCATAATAAGTGACCAATTTGCTTTTAGTATGTCCATTAAGAAAATACTAAATTCTATATAAAAAATACCTATTATGACTAAACTACCCCTAATTAAACATTTAATGTGAGGAGTAAGAATTTTTTTAAGGAATATGTACATAAGGGTTATTTTGTAATTACAAAAATTCTTTCTTGATTATATAACTGGAAACTTATATTGAACCAAAATAAAAAAGTAAATTGGTCACTTATTGTAAACCAGAGGGAGTAAATATAATGAAAATAGCGGTTTGTGTAGAGGCGCATAAATTGTGTGTCCACTGACGCTACTCTTAAATTACTTTGTGTTATCCATGTGTCAGTGTCACAATCCAATTTTCTTCCGTAGGAT
Source organism: Nicotiana glauca (assembly GCA_026770625.1). Taxonomy (NCBI): domain Eukaryota; kingdom Viridiplantae; phylum Streptophyta; class Magnoliopsida; order Solanales; family Solanaceae; genus Nicotiana; species Nicotiana glauca. The sequence continues at coordinate 11,823 of MU714936.1, forward strand.
GTTATGACGGTGCCTAGTCTCTAAGACTAGGTAAGCCTAACATGAATTATTAGAAGAATCAACCATCAAATAAAGTATATGAGATAAAATCTTATACACAATTACAATTCCCAAAACCAACAGTACAAGTCATAAGCTCTATTGAGTTAATAGAAAATCCCTAAATACAACTATTTGAAATACGATTAAATAGTACAATGAAAATATTAGCAGGTGACTACGAGGCCTGCGAACGCGACGGCAGGTTTACCTTGACTCTCCACACCTCGACTAGCCAGCTAATAATTAACAAGAACTCTAGCACCTGGATCTATACAAAAATGTGCAGAAGTGTAGTATGAGTATATCACAGCGATACCCAGTAAGACTAACCTCGGAACGATAGTAACGAGGGACAGTCAAGACGCCTACCGGACTAAACAACCTAAACAAATGTATAGATGAACTAATAGAGAGACAATATTAATGTAAAGCTAAGCAGGATAAGAACATAAAATAATACATGCAATGATACACTAATAACAACAATATTTAACAGGAAGCAGTCAAATAGTAATGCCGTAGAATAAGCTTGACACAGTCTAAGTCCTGTGAAACTAAATGAAGAAAAACCAGTAACAACTCAATTGGAATAACTGTTCTTATACCAAATTTGTTCAGGCATTTGCATGAGGTACCGAACCTCATAATCACAACTCACGGATCCAAATTCTTGAACCCTAATCACTTGGCACCTTGTTCCCACATTTTAAACCATAACCGCATGAACGTGCTAAGAGGACAACTCTCACATAGAAGACAAGTAAACATGAATACATGTAATGGTTAATAATGTTAGGATTCATCTCCTTAAATCAATGTCGGTGATCATCTATGTGTATGCTTGTACAAGTGTTCTACCACAATTCAAATCAACAAATAAGAGAAAAGACAATGAATAGAACATAAGAAATGATCATCACAAAATATACGGTGAAATAAGATATCAAAGATTGAAGCAGCCAGCACAACAAGATTAGCTACAGAATTGAGCAAATAATGCAACACATAGGAGAACAATTAATATTATGCTAAGAAAAATAACAATCACAACTAATTGCACAAAAAAGGGAGAATGAAAATTGAGATACTATGTAGCAATGATTTCACATAAATACAATTCAACGATAAAAAGGATAACATAAATCAGTGACTCCAATTAAGGGTAAGTTAATAATGATAAGGGACAACAAAAATTCAATTTAGTTAGGGTAATTATGGAAAAGATTCAGTAAATTCAATTAAGGATAAGAAAATTATGAAAAAGATAATAATAACTTCAATCGGGGAAAGACAATTACGGAAAGGATAGCATGGCAACAAAAAGAGGCAACGACTCCAGTTAAGGCATATAAGAGTTTAATCGGTAATACGGGTAAAATATGGACCAATTAATTCCAATTAAGACACATAAGATAAATTTATTAAATGGGAAATTTAATATAACAAAATAAATTCATATCTAACGAACAAAAGAACCTAAGAGTCCTAAACAATCAAATTTCCACAAATAAGCCCGATCACGTACTCGTCACCTCGTGTACACGGGCTTCACATAACACAATTAGCACCAATGACTCAAATTCTAAGGGGTAATTTTCCCACACAAGGTTAACCAAGATACTTACCTCAAGGAATATAGACTGTTACTCTAAAATAAAGTTTTCGTGAAACAATCTCTGGACACCTCAAATCTACGCAAAATAATAAATAATACTCATAAGACACAATCTCGGATAATAAAGTCTCAATCTTTAACAAAAATTAAAAAGTCAACCCATGGGCCCACACTCGAAACCCGATAAGATTCAAAAAAACCCGAACATCCATTCCGATAAAAGTTCAATCATACCAAAATTATCAAATTTTGATATCAATTCGTCCCTCAAATCAACATTTTACCTTTTGAATGATTTCTTCAAAAATCCCCATATTTCCTCAACTCAAAACACCAATTATAAGATAGAAATAAAGATAGAATCATCGAATATAAAATATTTCGGGTGAAGAACACTCACCCTAATAATTTGCTTGAAAACCCCACAAAGAGTCGTCCAAATCTGAGGTCTACAGCTCAAAATATGAAGAAAATGACCAAACCCTCGACTTAGAGTACTTTTATTGATTAATACATCGCGGTCGCGGAACAATCCTAGAGATAGAGAAGAAGAAAAAGAAGGCCGCCCAAAACGTGCTTCGCGAACACGAAACCACAGGTGAGAACACGAATAACAATGAACAAATCATACGCGATTGTGAACCCACAGGCGAGAACAAATCCATGGTGTCCCCTTCTAGATCCAACTCTACGTGAATGCGGGACAAACATCGCAAACACGTACCTACACCAGCTGGACCTTATGCGATCGCGTGCACTATTTTGCGAACGCGTTGAACAAAATACACTGAGTTCCCAGAATCGCTTCACGATCGCAACTCCATATTCGCGATCACAAAGAGCAACCGTCACACCAAAAACCAGCAACAATAAACAATAAGAAGTGGTCTATGACCCATCCAAAACACACCTGAGGCCTCTGGGACCTCAACTAAATATACCAACACATCCTAAAACAGGATAAGAACTTAGTCGATGCATCAAACCAAATCAAACAACGTCGAAACTACGAATCGCACCACGAATCGAATTTATGAATTTCCAAGTCTTCTAACTTCTAAAACTTGCGCCGAAAGATATCAAATAAACTCGGAATGATGTCAAATTTTGCATGCAAGTCCCAAATGAAATGAGGAAATCCAACTCTCGAAATCGCAATCCGAACCCGATATCACCAAGGTCAACTCTCGGTCGAACCTCTCAACCTTGATATTTTCGTCGAAATACTTCAAATTACCTTACGGACCTCCAATTCCAAATCCGGATGCACACCTAAGTCCAAAATCACCATACGAAGCTATTGGAACCATCAAAACCCCATTCTGGAGTCGTTTACATAAAAGTCAAATTCGAGTCAACTCCTACTATTTAAGTATCTAAATTACTAATCCTTCTTCCAAATCAATCCCGAATCATCCGAAATACAAACTCGACTACACACATATGTCTTAACACATAATTCATAGCTTCTCGAGACCTTAAGCTACCGAACGATAGGTTAATTTCAAAATGACCGGCCGGATCGTTACATCCTCCCCCTCTTGAAGTATGGGCATTCTCGAACGTGCCAAGAATCAACCCATAGTCATCATAACTGAATGTATTCACCCTACATACACCATCAGGTGATCCCACATCACCCCGATCCACATAAGCCTGATGACACCAGCTCAACCAAAGATTGTTCTTTTGACCCACTATGATAACCGTAGAACCACATTTCTCACCATCCGATCATTCCTAAAAGACCTGATTCCAACATCTACACCCGGTATCAGCCTTAACCAACTGCAATAACTTTTGCCTACACCCACCAGATACAACCACACGATGTAACACATCACACATATGCCCATAATAACATCCTTGATTACAATTCCTGCCCGTAAGCAAATCTTGTACCAACAATTAGCCTCATATCCGTTAGAACCCTATTTTAAACCTTCACAACACCGAAAACAATGTAAAAACCATGAAGAACTCATAACTATACACCCGAATCAATATATATATATATATATATATATATATATAAAATCCTTTCCGAACATAATTGGAAGTAAGTCACCTCTAATGCCATTGGGTCACACATATCGCAAGCTAAATCTCAATAAGCACAACACGAAAATGACTGAATATGTTAGAAAAAACACATGAGGGAAATATCAAACAAGCCTGACAAGCGAAACCCTCTATCAATACCATTCTATGAATCAATTTAACAAGGGAGAATCAAAGTATATGAACAAATCACAAGGATCTCATCTTGATATAACTTCCACTGCGGCACGCATCCCGGTTCAAACAAATCAAATCACATGAAACTACAAGGTTCTCACCCTCAACTCTGAATCAAAAGTAAAATAAACATCATACCAACCGAAACCTTTCGCTAGTTCTATTCTGCCAACAAAAATCACAACACATACTGAACTCCCACACTGGCAGAGTATCTAAACCATGGATCATAACCAATCGCTCGGAGATCACATCAAAACCTACTATAATGGGTAACTGGAATCACTTGTAGTCTCATAACTCTCAATAATGAATAAGAACATAATAATAGGCACATGCTAACACTATAGAATCTCCCAATAGGGGTAAACACACAAATAGAGTACAAATCACGAAACTCATCCATATGTGAAAAAAATAGGAGAACTCACCCTGATAATTAGAACCGAAATAAAATATGAATGGCGCTCCTCTTATGAAAATCAAAACCATAACTGTACAATATTATATAGTGCAACGGCTTCAGCCCTACTCTAGAAATCACACCAACGGGCTAGGCCTCCCCTTCTTAGGCGCCCTCTACTAGCCTGGCATGTACCCCAAGCTGGCAGTGCATGGATATTAGCAACTAGAGCAGAAATCATAGCATGATTACCCTGCTTTGATGCATCTGTCCAGAGTTTGGGACTACTTCTCACCATGTGGCTAGTATCTCCATAGTTAAAGCAAGCTCTTTGCTGACGTGGCTGTGGAAGCTGTCCGATACGGGTACCTCGAGGTCCATGAGTACTTGAAACACCATGCGAAGCCTGAAGTGAAACTGAACTGGATGACCAACAAAACCTCTACCGTGCCGTAACATGTCTCCAAAATAGGGACCAATAGATCCTACCGGTATACGAGGCCTCACAACCTCCTTGCCCTCTCTCTCCTAACCCTGCATGCCCTCTAATTGGCTAGCAATCCCTACCACTTTCTGAAATGGAACTCCGACTCCGACTCCCAAGCCATGCTGAACCGGATATCGTGATTGAGTCCCCCAAGGAGCCATGCAGACTCTTCTCTAACTGTAGAAACCAAAGTAGGCGCATGCCTGGAAAAATCAATAAATATAACGGTACACTTTGACACTAATATAGTGCACTGATGTAGCTGCTCAAACTCCATGCACCATACATCCCAAAGAGTCTTGGGAACAAACTCTCTCAAGAATAGTCCTGAAAACTGAACCCATGAAAGTGTAGCTGCATCGGCCGTACTACCCAACTCATACGCTTGCCACTACAGATATGATGCTCCCTTAAACTGGATCGTAGTAAAAGCAACCCCACTTGCCTCCACAATACCCATAATGCTGACAATATGGTAGCACTCCCTTAGGAACCCATTCACACCCTCTAAAGCTAAATCACTGAAAATACGAGGGTAATACTTCTTGAATCCTCGTAAGACTAAGGTGCTCTTCCTCAAATGCTGCTACCCTAACAACAACTTGTCTGGAACAACAGGTTGTGTCGTCATGAACTAAACCCTGGCCAATGTGGACTCGCTTCTCCGGAGTACGGGCAGCGGGAGTGTCATGACCCAAAATCCACTAAGGGTCGTGATGGCACCGGACACCCGCTGTCAAGCAAGCCTACCAAAATACTTAACTATATTCAAATATTTCCGAAATCCCTTATTTTGTACGTTTAAATAACAAATAGTAAATTCCACTAAATGAATAATGAAAGAGTTAACAACTTTTTAAAAATTTCTGAATAAACCTATTGGTATCCCAGAACTCGGTGTCACAATGCATGAGCAATTTCTAAGAAGCAATACAATACAATAACCATATACAATGTTGGATAGAAAATAAATACAGTAATCTGAAAGAGACTTGCTAGCTGCGGGTCGTCTCAGGAAATACATCTCACCTAAGTCTCTGTATCCACCGTGCTGCTACGCCCACTAAGCCACTAGAGATGCATGTGCATGTGCAACAAAAATGCACATAAGTGTAGTATGAGTACAAAAATAACGTGTACCCAATGAGTATCCTGTCTAATCTCGAAGAACTAGAGACGAGAGATTGACTTCGACACTTGCTAGTGGTCCAATAATGTTATCTCAATAGTATGGTAAATCGGGGATTTTTATAAACATGATAGTAATTCAATGGAATGAAGCAAGTAAGAAATTCTTGCTTTTATAGGAAATTTTAAATTTTTTTAATCAATTATATATATATTCTAAAGCCGGGAAAAAGGCAACAACAACTTTAATAAATTTCGAGGCAAGCAATACAAGCATGCGCAAATCATGCCGAGGACGTAGGGCCCGATCCAACAATAATTAAATGGTGCACTGCTAGAGGGTCGAATGACGCGAACTATAGATGCATCTATTATCCCACTCGCGAATCATGCATGCGATGCGGTCAAATATATATAAGACAATAATCAGTCAATCAAGACTTCATCAGGGAACAATTATCCAAAGAAAAGCCAATTATTCAAACTGTCAATATGATTACAAATATTCCAAGTATAGCATATTTCTGGGTCCTAGACTACCCGGACTTAAACATAATAGTAGCTATGCATGAAATCTCACCTCGTGCGTACGTAGCCCCCACAAATAGGAGCATAAATCCAATTAATTCACCTATGGGGACAATTTCCTCTTACAAGGTTAGAAAGGAGATTCACCTCGCTCCGAAGATCCATAACCGGAATTCTATGCCCTTCCGAAGACTCGAATCAATGCTAAACGCTCCAAAGCAATCCAATAATTATACAAATCCATTAATATAGGTTCAATTACTCATTACAATCTAATTCATAACAATTCCTAACCCTGATCGAAAAGTCGATAAAAATCACCCTCGGGCCCACGTGCCTGGATTCTAAAAATTATTGAAAATAAATATTGTCTATAACTCATTTGGTATATATCCAAAAATTTATCCAATTTCGTCTATGAATTGACCCTCAAATCAAGGATTTACCATTTTCAACTTTGGGGCTCAAAATCCCAAATTTTAAAATACAAACATGGATAAAAATAGAAACCAACAGAAATAATCATGGAGAAACATAAAAATAAAGGTCATATATTTACCCCTTTGTTGAGACAAGAACAAAGCCACAAAAATCACCTCAAACGGAACTCTAGAACTCAAGATATACCCAAAATACTAAAATTCTCGGTTTAAAACACTGTCCAGGCGATATTTCTTAATTGCCTTCGCGGGAGACCTTTGCGTTCGCGAAGGGAACTTTTTTGAATTGACCGGTCAACCCAAAAATACTTCTTCTCATTTGCGGAACCTCTCTCGCATTCGTGAATAACAAGTCTTCACACCATAAACCAGCAATTTGTTCCGATACGGAAATGAGCATAACTCCCCCACACGATGTCCAAATTCGACGATTATTTTTTCTATGGCTCAGTAATTATGATGCGGATCTAATGGTATAATAAAACTTAATTTGGAGCTCCTTTCCTTAATATGGTACCCTTTATGTCCAAAGAAATAATGTTGAAACATCAAATAAGAGCGCGATACAACCCGAAATGCACCCGAGGCCCCCAAAATCCGAACGAATCATACCAACCAGCCCCAAAACACATTACGGACTTGATCGAGGCCTCAAATCATATCTAACAACGCTAAAATCAAGAATCGAGCTCCAATCCAAGCTTTATGAACTTTAGAATTTTAAACTTCTACTTTCGAGGTTTAAACCTATCAAATGATGTCCGATTGACTTCAAATTTTGCACACAATTTTGGAATCAGATTCCGACCCCGATATCAAAAAGTCCACTTCTGGTCAAACTTCTCAAAATCCTTCCATTTTCTATCTTTAGCCAAATGACTCCAAAATGACCCACGGACCCCAGAATTCACTTCCGATCGCGGTCCCAACACCATAATCACCATACAGAGCTACTCCTAGACTCGGAATACCAAATGGACATCGATAACACTGAAATGCACTTCAACCCAAACTTATAAAATTTCTTCCAAAATGCTAACTCCCACAATAGGCGCCAAAATGCTCCCGGGTCATCCAAAACTCGACCCGGGCATACGCCCAAGTCCGAAATCATCATATGAACCTACTGGAACCCTTTCGATTTCGAGGTTGTTTACTTAAAAATCCAATCCTATTTAATTCTTTCAACTTAAAGCTTCCGAAATGAGAATTCTCTTTCCAAATCAACTCCAAACTTCCCGAAATTAAATTCCAAATACGCGTACAAGTCACAATACCTGAAATGAAGCTGCTCATGGCCTCAAACTACTGAACGGTGCGCTAGAACTCAAAACGACCTATCAGGTCATTACATTCTCTCCCACTTAAACATACGTTCGTCCTCGAACGTGCTAAGAACTGTGTTGTGGTTGCCCGAAATCACTGTTTAACACCTCGAGAACCTACCTGTGCTACCACAACTCAGCTGGGCACCCTAGCTCGATCAATCTGAATATATCCTTTTCACTTAAGCAAATACGCCTTAAAGCCCAATTCCAACATCCGAAATTCTCTGACAGGCCTATTCCAACATACGCTCACCGCATCAATAGCTACACACAACACCAAAACATGATTGCGTACCTTAGTTGAATTCACACTTACACTACTTTACTCACAGGACCACAATAACATTCTCCAATCAAATACTTCAAAATTCCACGAATCTGATGCTCCCATTGCACCTCATGAACTACAAAGGACTTGTTATAACTCTTACAATAACGCCACGATGAAAGAGGTGTCTAGAAATTCATAACCTACTGCCGCATTCAACAAATCATTGGGTCTGTACTCCTGAAAAGAACCCTCGCCTCATTTTGAACCAAATAATGGTCTTTGCTCCTTAATATACTTCATATAATCAGATTGCACTGATCCTAAATCCAATGATCTCGTCTCACCTAGTACAAACTGCTCAGGCAATAAGCCACCCCGGACATGATCAAAAGTCTCATATGATGCCACAATGTGCCAATAGGATATGAACTCGAACGTGACAAAAAGAAAATGAACTCTGGAAGGAACTACTCAACTCACGCGCTAATATGGACTTTCCTTAGAAAATAGGAAGCAAGGCATACAAAAATAGCATATAGAAAACTGTACTCAGCATCACACTCTTGCGGCATGCAGCCCGATCCAAATAACATACCCATGGTGGCGTGCCACCCGATCCACACAAAAAATTCGCATAGGGAGATATACATTGAGCTAAATTGCTCATTACAACAAAATACCGAATATCAGCCACAAGCATGCTAAGTGCATAATACCATCCTTGGGGAGACGGATAACGCCATAAGCTACAAAACTCAAGCACAACTGAAGTGCGATATGTGATCTAATCCTCAAGAACCATCCTGCTCACATAACACCATCGCTACACGGAACCTCAACACATAAGAAATTTATCAAGCCATTTCGCAACTCACACGACACAATATAGCATTACATGAAATAGCCGACGACGAAATAATACCCAACATTTAAATACTCCTCCATAAGGAGCGCTATGCTGAAATGAACACATCCGGCCTGACATAGAGCCCATATTTATATTTAAATATATTCACAGACCTCAAGCTAATTCTGATCGTACCGAATTAGGTCAATAATCTTTCCTGGGTCCATAATAGCCCCCTTTTCCCGATAACACACAAGAATAACCATCATAACCGGAGCAATCCTCCACAGTCCACAACCCAATAAGCCGAGTGCCCTCCAGGCATTTGTTCTCACATTAACAATGTCACCACAATCTTCATACTTGGTTAATTCTTTAATCAATCAAGTGACTACATGCCCCACTTAGACAATCTTCTTGTGGGGAACGCTCCCACGACCTTCCGTAATATATAACAAGTCTTCACATCCATACCACCAACCGCACTAACGCTAAAAAATGATCAAGAATCCATAAGCAGGATGTAAAGCCTTTTTCGCAAAACACCGATCTTAGGTGACGCTGAAGACAATGCCACTTTACTCTAAACATTCAAATCCCTTTACTTCCCTGTCAAGACCGAACTGCAACCTTGATCCTCACTTCAAATTCCATACCACTCATTGTACCCAACATGCAAATATATGATGGAATAAGATTTTCATCATAACTCCATAACCACTAATATATTAATACTTCATCATATAGAAACTTTTCACTTAACTCATTTCAGGAGAACTATAGCAACACACAAGTGAATTCTCATAACCATAGAATATGCGAATCTTCAAGTAGTGGTCTAAGCCACCATATCCTTTCCGGGATCCGCCTACACATAACAGGCCATAACACTAGAATACTTTCGAATAAAATCAATTACGGCAACCGATAAGCCCCACACGTACTATCACAAATCACTTGCATAACTTAATCACGTTGAAGGAACTATTCATTGCCACCATCATGCCAATTCAATCATTGTGAACCAAATATACTTCTTCTAACTTATCCTTAATTGTCTTAGAAATAACAATAACTCAATTCAACATATAACAAAAATCAATCCGTACTCATCCCGAATGGCCTTGTAACACAAGACCATGATATCTCAAATCCCACGAACCACCTCATAACTTCCTTGTGCGCATATTCACACCTCAGCTGGTAAATACATTTTGATAATTACTCTACAAATCCGGAGTCATTTTCTCTCATTCCCCCAAATGTTACACTTCAAACCGAAGATATCATAGAATATTCCAAGCCTCTTTTCATAATCTGCTGCAAAAGATCGATTCTTGACCATACTTATGGGCATTAGGCACCACACTTCAACTTTCTAATCCACTAGGATTGTTGGTGAGGGCCACCCACTCTAACTTGGTCCCGAATATAATCAACTCCATGAATATTCTAGCTCATGAACACCCTCTCGACGAAGCACCCAGCCGAATCACTTTCCTTGACACCCTCATCTATACAGGGCATAAATCCTGAATCTTTCCCCAAGTCTGAACATGAGTCAATAAGGCCAACCATAACACACCTTTAACAATTTCTTTGCTCAAAATTACCTCTTATGTTCTTTTCCCGTAGCTGAAATAACCCATCAATATGCTAATAACCGGAAATCTCACAAATAGACGACCAAGCAATACAATCGTAGGTGGTGGGACTCTCCTACTTAGCTTGAAGCTACTATTACATAACTCTGAAACCCACCAAGATTCTTTATCGCTTATTGACATGACCTTGTGCAATTAAACCGCCAGATTCCTTGGAATCCTTCCATTAGTATTTTATGAACACCTAGCAACATTCACATATTAGACCTCTTACTGAATAGGCAGTAAAATCCATCGCAGGAGCTTCACCAACCACGCGACCGCTGACCTGCTCATAGGAGATAACACACCTGAGCCCGTGCTTATTCAATGGCTGCAGAAGTCCATTCACTCCTCGTGGACATCAACTAAATGTTAGACAATATCTTCTAATTCAAAGTTATGTTGTATTTGCTTCATATTAAGCAGCTCCTTTCCGTCATATTAAATCTCTCGCTGTTATGCTAGCCAATATTTCAAATTAAGCTCGTAAACCTAGTCAATGTCCAATATGGATCCCAAATGACTCTAAAATTTTCTCAATGAGTGTAGTCATCCTACCATAGAACCCATATGCTACTCTTCCCCAAAGGCAAATTGAAGAAAACCATAACACTAGCGAACGTAACGTATTCAACAAGGAAAATTTCACCACACTCGAAAATACCAAATCTTGTTACTCCATCAAACCAAACTTGAACATTCATAGCCTGATTGCCTCTCCTCCGCCAAAAATAAAATTCTGAATCTCTAAGTCTTGCATTGAGTAAACATCCTTCCAAGTCATTCACCGCTTCATCGCATAAACAAGCATCCTACCATTACACCAATACTATGTGATAGCAACACATGAATTGTCATAACAGCTAATGCCAAATCTGAAAACCTTAGGTAATACTGATACTGAGTAGAAATGATAGAACAGCCTTCCGCATGGCAATGACAATAGCCTAATCAAATACGCAGGGAGGAATATCTCGCACCATATCTGTAGTACCATTACAATTTTATCAATTCCCAATTGATAACAAGCGCTTCACGTCGCATAAGATTGAATATGAAGGAAATAAAGGCATAAACCTCAAAGGAATCAAACCGCACGATGAGGAATCAAGAAGGGAAGTGCTCCTAACAGCCATGTAGCCTCTTGAAGATAAGTATAGTCGTATCTGTACCGATCCGCAAGACTTTACTAGACTCACTCAGGACTCGTGAGATCTAAGGGAACATAGTGCTCTAATACCACGTTGTTACGACCCAAAATCCACTAAGGGTCATGATAGCGCCGGCCCACTGCTGTCAGGCAAGCCAACCAAAATACTTAACTACATAGTTTTAAATATTTCCGAAATCCCTTCTTTTGTACGTTTAAACAACACATAGTAAATTCCACTGAATATAACAACCGTCTGAAATATAATGTTGGACAAAAAATAAATACAGTAATCTAAAAGAGACTTGATGGTTGTGGGTCGTCTCGGGAAATGCAGCTCACCTAAGTCTTCTATCCACCATACTGCTACGTCCACTAGGCCACCAGAGATGCATGTGCCTGTGCAACAAAAATGCACAGAAGTGTAGTATGAGTATGAAAACAACGTGTGCCCAATAAGTATCCCGTCTAATCTCGAAGAAGTAGAGACGAGAGGTCGACTTCGACTTTGGGGCTCAAAATCCCAATTTCTGCAATTCAAACATAAATAAAAATAGAAACCAACAGAAATAATCATGAAGAAACATCCAAATAAAGGTCAAATATTTACCCCTTTGTTGAGACAAGAACAACGCCATGAAAATTACCTCAAACGAAGCTCTAGAACTCAAGATATGCCCAAAATACTAAAATTCTCGGTTTAAAACACTGTCCAGGTGATATTTCTTCATCGCCTTTGCCGGAGACCTTTGCGTTCACGTAAGGAAATTTTTCTCATTGACTGGTCAACCCAAAAACCCTTCTTCGCATTCGCGAAGAACAAATCTTCACACCAGAAACCAGCAATTTGTTCCGATACGGAAATGAGCATTACTCCCTCGTTGTCCAAATTCGACGATTATTTTTGCTATGGTTCCGTAATTACGATACAGATCTAATGGTATAATAAAAAATTAATTTGGAGCTCATTTTCTTAATATGGTACCCTTTATGTCCAAATAAACAATGTTGAAACATCAAATAAGAGCGCGATACAACCTGAAACACACCCGAGGCCCCCCGGGACCTGAACCAATCATACCAACCAGTCCCAAAACACATTACGGACTTGCTTGAGGCCTCAAATCATATCAAACAAACGCTAAAACCACGAATCGAGCTCCAATCCAAGCTTTATGAACTTTAGAATTTCAAACTTCTACTTTTGACGTTTAAACCTATCAAATCACGTCCGATTGACTTCAAATTTTGCACACGTCATATTCGGCATTACAGACCTACTCCAACTTTTGGAATCGGATTCCGACCCCGATATCAAAAAGCCCACTTCTGGTCAAACTTCTCAAAATCCTTCCATTTTCTATCTTTAGCCAAATGACTCCAAAATGACCCATGGACCCCCGAATTCACTTCCGATCGTTCTCCCAATATCAGAATTACCATACAAAGCTACTCCCATAATCGTAATCGCAAACGGACATTGATAATACTGAAATGAACTTCAACCCAAACTTATGAAATTTTTTCCAAAATGCTAACTTCCACAATATGCGCCAAAAAGCTCCCGGGTCATCCAAAACCCAATCTAGGCATACGCCCAAGGCTGAAATCATCATATGAACCTTCTGGAACCCTCAAATTTCGATTTCGAGGTCCTTTACTCAAAAATCCAATCCTAGTTAATTCTTTCAACTTAAAGCTTCTAGAATCAGAATTCTCTTTCTAAATCAACTTCGAACTTCCCGAAATTCAATTCCAACCACGCGTACAAGTCACAATACCTGAAATGAAGTTGCTCATGGCCTCAAACTACTGAACGACGCGCTATAGTTAAAACGACCGGTCGAGTCATTATAGGGAGTCTCAAATCCTCCCCCGATCTATGAAGTAGTTTGTGCAACCGAAATCAATCTCGCTGAGCCAACGTACCAAACATGCTCAGGGGCTGTGTTAAAGTCTTCCGAAGTTCTAGGGTCACAAAAGGGGCCTCCGGTGTCTGTCCCCCAACAAGAATTACTGCTGGCTCCCAAAAAGCTGCTCTAACAGGTGCTCTAGCTGTAGCACGTGCTCATCCTTGGCCTCTTCCTCTGCCTCTTCCTCTGCCCCGGCCCCTGACAACACTAGCTCTGGGTAGCATTGTTGGTAACTGCAGTCGTGTCCTCACCATTTATAAGAGAATGGAATGGTAAAGGTTCAAACTTTGAAATCAATAAACTCGCACGATAGGAATAAAGGAAGTGAAACTGTCCTAATAGTTTCGTAGTCTCTCAAAGATAAGTACAAATATCTCTGTACCGATCTGCAAGACGCTACTAAACTCATTTATTATTCGTAGCACCTATGAACCTAGAGCTCTGATACCAACTTGTCACGACACAATTTCACTTCGTAGGATATTGTGAAGAGGGGTGTTCGTCGGTCGGTTGGTACGGTACGGTACTTAGACATTTTTGTTCAATATTTTCGGTATTCGATTTCTTAAAATGTTACACCAATACTGCACCTAATTAAATTCGGTATGGTTTGATTTTTTTCCTTTCGATTTCGGTTTACTGGGCTCGGTAATTTTAATTTATTTGGTTTGAATACTAGATAGTGCATAGAGTCATAGACAGTAATATTCTTAATCAATGTCATGACCTAATTCCTAAACCCGGTCATGATGGCGCCTCTCGTGAAGACAAGGCCAGCCAACAGAACGACAATGCCCCTTTTTAACAATTAATAAACATAAACGAATGAATAATACAACTTAATGGCATTAATAGCCGATATTTACCACCCAACACAACCCGACCGGGGTGTCACAAGTCACGAGCATATAAAGAAGCCTGAACACAACTACAGAGTCTGTAATTTACATAAATCAAATTTAAAATCAAAGAAGAGAAAATCAGGTGCCGCGAACGATGACAGTCACCTTACTCCGCTACAATAGTGATACCTTCAATCAGCTCAAAACCCTACCGGGGTGAACAATACCTGCAACTGCACACGAGGTGCAGGGAGTAAAGTGAGTACTCCAACTCAATGAGTAATAAGAGTAAATAATAATTGAGCAGTAAGAAAACATGTAAAGCACTCCATCATGCTATATAGGACAGTAAGACCCTTGAGAAAATAGTAATTCCATGAAAATCCTTTAGACAATATCTGGCTCAGTTAAAAACCTCTTTTGAAAATATCCTTTTCCCAACATTCAAGAAATTGAATGCATAATTAGATAGTGCAAGTCCGCACATAAGTCAGCCCCTCGGGCACAACACTCCATTACAAATAACACCAGGGTATCTCGTAACAGTGCAAGAAATACCATGAATGTCAATGATATGAGAGTGGTGAATGTCAAGCCATGTAGCACAAACAGGAACCAATGCATGAATGTAATGCAACGCACATGACCGCTGCGACGCGCAACCCGATCCATTTGGGTACCCGCGCTCACTGTGGGCGTTCAGACTTCGGAGGGGATCCTACAGCCCAAGCGCAATATCAATATCACACCGCTGCGGCGTGCAGCCCGATCCATCCTCAGTTAAGAAAAGCACATGCAACACTGCTGCGGTGCGCAACCCGATCTATGCTCAGTCTAGAAATGCACATAGCCACTAGCGCAATATTCAAATAACAGTCCTCAGTTCCAAACGTCAGTAAAATATCATTTAAGTTTTAAAATCTTAGAAAGATGGCTGAGTTTGCAAAACAGTATTTAAAACCTTGGACCGAGATCAAATAATATGTAAAGTAATGTAAAAACAGTGATATCAATCCCTGAAGGATTCAAATAATCGGCACGAAGCCCAAAATATGGCAATCAGCCCAAATCATGATAGCATCAAGTAGGTTTCAGTCAATCACACAGTAAAATAAACGATCGGAACGGACCAAGTCACAATCCCCAACGGTGCTCTACCCCACGCTCATATCTGGCGTGCAAGTCACCACAATACATCACTATGATGTCCAAATCCGGGGTTTCTAACCCTCAGGCTATCATTTACAAGTATTACTCACCTCAAACCGGCGAAACCTCAAGCTCGCGACTCATTTGCCCCTCAATTTGGCCCCCATGCACGTCGAATCTAATCAAAATCAGAGCGAACATATCAAACTATTCCAAGGGAATAATATCCAATAAAAAAAATCAAAATATAACAAAAATCTCAAAACTAGCAAAACCCGAGCCCCGAGCCCACTTCTCAAAAAATTACAAAACTTACATTACCAGATTCCTCGTCTCGCGACGAGTTCATACATACCAAGAACTCCCAAATCCGAGCTCAAATGACCTATCAAATTCCAATTTGAAATATCAAAAACTCAAGCCCTAATTCATCCATTTTAGGCTTAATTCCATAAATTTTTAGGTAGATTTCTCAATAAAAATGAGTTTTAGGTTCAAGAATATTACCTCTAATCATTCCTCCTTGAATCTCTCTTCAAAATCGCCTCAAAGCTCTCAAAGCTTGCTCAAAAATGGAGGAAAATACATAACCCTCACGGATGAAATGTTATATAAAAACCCCTCTGAACAGTCCAAATTTTGCTTCTGCGATCCCGCTTTCGCTTCTGCGGCCAGATTTTCGCTTTTGCGGTCTTCATTAAATTTCCAAAAAATCCGCTTCAGCGGTTCTACTTTCGCACCAGCGGTACCGCTTCTGCGGAACCTGCCTTCCATCTCCTTGCCGCTTCTGCGATCACATCTCCGCTTAAGCAGCTCTGCTTCTGCGGTCCAAGACCCGCAAAAGCGAAAATACAAGAAACAGCATGCCTTCAGCTATATGAAATTCCTAAACCTCCCCGTTAGCCATCCGAAATTATCCGGAGGCCCCCGGGACCTCAACCAAAAGCACTAACATAACCCATAACATCATTCAAACTTGTTCCAATCATCAAAACACATCAAACAATGCTAAAACCATCAATTCACATCGGATTCAAGCCTAAATTTCTTCAAAACTTCCGAAATGCGCAATCGATCAAAAACCCAACCAAACAATGTCCGAATGACCTGAAGATTTGCACACGTATCCAAAATCACCCAACGAAGCTACATCAACTCTCGAAATTTCATTCCGACCCTCGGATCAAAATCTCACCTATCAACCGGCATTTGCCAAAATTCTAACTTCGCGAATTCAAGCCTAATTCTACATCGGACCTCCAAAATCAATTCCGATCGCACTCCTAAGTCAAAAATCATCCCCCGAAACTAACCGAATCACCGAAAATCACATCCGAGCCCTCTAACTTAATAGTCAACATCCGGTTGACTTTTCCAACTTAAGCTTTCCTTAAGGAGACTAAGTGCCTCATTTCTTATCAAAACCAATCCCAATCAACTCTCACACACCACATACCGATAATGAAATATTAAGAAGCAATAAAGGGAAAAAAAGGGACAGTAACACATGAGACGACGGGCCGGGTCGTCACATCCTCCCCAACTTAAACAAACGCTCGTCCTCGAGCGTACCCAGAGTTGTCCTAGAAGCCAACCAATAGCTAAATGACCTTACCAAGCATATACCCGGGGTGATCCCTCGTCACCCTATCTTACATAGGTCCGATAATACAACTCCGCTGAAATTTCACAGTCCATCTAGGCCATAAACCGTAGAACCACATTGCACTTTCCGAAATCATACTCAAAATCAGAACCTCACGTCAATATTCAGAATAAACTCGAACCAGCTGTAATAAACCATGCCTGCAACCTCAGGTGAAATCATGCAATATATCACACAATCCAACACTCGAAACGATAGTCACTATTCACAGCAGTTGCCCCCAATACTCAATTACCGATAGGAACCTCTTATTAGCTAAAGTCTTATTCCATCACTTTCATATACTGCCAACGATAAATAAAACACGCGATAAACCGTAACCATTCCTCAGGTCACCCATACATGAAGCCACTTCCTTGTTGACTAATACCACAACAGATTTCCGGGCCAAACCTCGATATGGACCCTCTAATCAGCTGAAATCACATCTGTTTGCATTTATTAATGACTCCAACGATCACCTCGAATTCAATGCACCACTCTGGTGATATGAAAGCTCATCACAGGCCTAAGCCACAACTTGCATAATCCGCGCACCAATGATGGGCGGTCTGAACATACTCAAATCATGACAAATGACTCAAACAAAAGAGCTGTAACTCAAACTCCTCGGTACCATCACAACAAAAGGCTGGGACCCCGTCCCACCTTATAGAAATAGAATACCTGAATCTACCCCGAAGGGTCAATTCTCCACGTAGCCTCCCTACAATGCACGATCTTATCCAAACACTGTTACACATGAAGTACCTCAAGTTGCTATACTCGAAATTGACAACCACGCATGATTGATATCTGGAACCCAAACAAATCATTATACTCATGGTAAAGCAGGTAATATACACCATACGATCCTGAAAGGACACAACCGATGCACCATTCGCCGAGCAATACCCAATACCGTCTTTCCTTAGAAACAAGGAAGCAAGGAATACAAAGTAACATATGGAAAACTATTCTCAACATCACACTGTTGCGGCGTGCAACCCGATCCAGATAACATACCCGTGGTGGCGTGCCACCCGATCCACACAAATATCTCACATAAGGAGATGCACATCGAGCCAAATTTGCTCATTATAACAAAATACCGAGCATCAGGCGTAAGCATACTGAGTGCATAATGATATCTACTTATAGCGTTATAAGCTACAAAACTCAACTTCCACTATGAATCTCGATAGCACCGCACTATATGTGCCAACAGTCCAAAAATCATAACGCCTCACAGCACAGAAAAAGCAACTCATAGATCTCCCAGATCACTAGCAGGTTCAATAACGATCAAATCAACCTATCCTTCATCAATACAATTCGGGACTAACCAAGCCAACTCAAGCTAAACAAGTATCCAATCAGCTTACCAACAAACTCATTACCAAGAAGCCTGAAGTTGCTCCTTCCACTACTATAACTCATGCCGGAGTCGTACGATATGGTGCCCAATACCAAAGCAATACCGAAATCCATAATCCCACCCGCGACATGCCCGGCCACAAGAAACACATCTGAAAAAGAGTCCCTCAATACGGGAATTGAGTCAATGGTAGAACCTCTATACTGATATCTGCTACAAAGGCCCAATTAAGGAAAGCAATCCTTTTCCAGCCGTCCACTGGTCTTTGGAACCCAAACCATCCTGCTAGAACATAGTCCGATGCACCTCGCCACACAACCTGTGGCATTTTCCGACATAACCCATAGCACAATAGTCTAGAATAACCCACATTGCGACAACCAGTCTACAGCTCAACATCATATACAAAATCTAACATACCAATAAAGAAGTATCCACTTGGGCCTCCAATCCCAATAGCCGCTAACGGTACTAATACACACTATCCACAACTACTACATAGCCTGAACATGAGAACTCCTAGTCTCCAGCTCCACATAGCACACAAATTACTATGCCTGATCCCAAATTCTGCAGTATAAATGCATATCACACCTCGAGTACCCAGTCATTCTTAGAAGATATTCTAAAATTCTCCTGTGCCATCAAACGCACTCAGATATCAGCAGTCGATCTAGCAAGAAAGTGCCGCAATACTACCGAAGTATCATCATTCTAATCACGTTACCCTTCTTTCGAGACATATACTCTCGTCAAATCACTTCCAATTAGCAGTACCATTTCCTTGATTACCTGAGGCTACCTATTGCCTAAAAATTTTATGAACTTCTTCTCAGAACTGAACTGAAACCTCGCACATGCCAGTCTCAGTCCTCTACAACACACCGCATATACCATACCCTCCAAGGGTAACATGAGAACTTTTATCTCCCTTCCGCGCCACAGACATCGACGCACTCAACTAGTCAAGAACTTTCATTGATCCTTTTTAAAAGAAAAAATCATGACACACTCCATGCTTCGCATACCATAGAAAATATACTCATCTTCAAACCACGGTAAAACCCAACAAGAACATCTCTGCCAACTCCATTTGTACAAGCTAAACTGCCAGGACTGAATCCTTCTATCTAAACCAAGCTGAGCGAGCCGTCAAAACCCAAGAGCATTGCTGTCAAATGCCTGTAAAAGCTAATTACCTCGAACACATACAAAGAATTAATCACACCCTCACCATGCTGATTCGGTCTATTATCAGGCTATTCCGTCTATCAAATTTCTCTTTTTGTTCATCATCCACTTGATATTTCTCCCTCGCTGTAGCATCACAATGCCTCAATCCAGGCTTAACACACGAGACTCGCACATAAGACCACACTGTATAAGACCCATGGCCACTGAATATTCTCTCAATCGTTCCCAGAAATACCACATTCTAGAGTACTTTAACCCGAAGAACTTCCTGCGAATCTGAAATTCGTTACCATTACTTTCCAGATACTGATACATAGAATCCCATAATTAACATAAAATACCACAAGTCTTGATCTTTTCTAATAAAAACACAGTCCCTAGCCACATACCCAACCTTAAGACACCTGATTATTACATGCCAAATCTTGGACACAATAAAACCATTCTCGAGAGTTATTCACTCTTACACAACTGTAAATTATCTGACTTAACGAACAGAAC
>MU714937.1:0-12865 GCA_026770625.1 Nicotiana glauca
GGTGGTGGTGGTGGAGGTGATGGGGGTGGGGTGGTGGTTAAGTATGATAGTGGTGGTGGCATGGTGATAGTTGATAATGGTAGGCGGTGACGGCAGTTAATAATGAATATGTGATAACATATTAATAAAATTAAATCTCTGTTATAGATCTTAATCATACAGACCTATTCAGACCCATTAAGTGATTGTGAAGTAAAAAGAACAAACACACTTAATGATTAAGATCTGAATAATTAAGATTTAAACTTTAAAAATAAACTCACTTAATGTCTGAGATCTGAATGATTAAGATTCAGACCTCCATTAAGTGCAAATAAATGAGGCCTTACTTTACATGCATTCGGCTTGTTCACGTTTCCAAGTCATTGCTTGTGAGTAGGGGTGGAAAATGGGTGGGTTGGATTGGATATATGATGGATCGAAAACGGGTAATGAAAAAATAAATAGGTTATTCGATTCGATCCATATTTAATAGGAAAAAAAAATGAGTTACCGGTAGATAATATAGGTAATCATATTATCCATTGTTTCTTGAATATGATCACTTTTGGGAGAATTCTTATTCACCCAAATTTGAGGAATCCCCAATTTGAGGTTTACAAATTAAAAAGGTAAACCCATTAGTTATCAATTTTGTAAATGGATAATATGGTACTTATCCATTTTTGACCCGTTTTTTAAAAGTTCGTTATCCAACCCGTTTTTTACTGGATAATATTGGTGGTTAACTGGTTTGTTTTAACAATTTTACCACTCCTACCTGTGAGTGTGAGCATGGGAGAAGGGAGTGGAACTGGAGATTTTCGACTTTTTCAGATGGGCAGATAAAACTTCTAGAAAGAGTTATAGATCGTTGAAAAGAGAAGGGAAATGATAAGTGTTCACAAACTCTCAACATACATGCCAGAAGTAAAAGCTTATTTAGCAGCTGAGCTCAATCACAAGTGTGTGTATATCTATACAGATATGTTGTATGTGAAAGACTAAAAGTACTAACCTGGATGAAGTAAACCAAAAGAGTAGGTATTTAGTAACTACAGATTGTGGGCATCGTGTCGCAGGAGGGAGGCACTTGAATTGGAGACTCCGTACTGTCTTTTTCACAGAGAGGAATAATATTGCAAGTGCCATCTCTCCTGCGACACGAGTCCCCTCATCTCTTCTTTCTTTCCTGCTTACACTACTCTAGCTCTAACTAATTCCTACTAATTTATATATAGTCTAATTTTCAAACTGCTTAGCTGTGAGAGTATATTTAAACATGTATTAAGGTTGATCTAATGTATCTTATTAACAATAAAAAGTTTAGGGTGTGGGGACGAGTTTAGATTATATACAGTGATAGTTTATAGGACTTTTATATTGTCGTTGTATTCAATAGGTAATTTGCCTTTTTTTTTTATATGTTACTATATCATTTTTTTTATGTATGTATAGTTACCCGTAATTTGTTTTTATGATATGATAATTTAAATTTTACTTTTTACTATTAGCATATAGAAGTTAAACTCGGGAACGAATAGCTTACACTTTCTCCGTTCACTTTTACTTGACACGTTTTGATTTTTCACGCCCTTTAGGAAATAATAAATAAAGTGCATAATTTATCATGATACTCATATTAATTGATGCATATTTTATTAGATTTGAGAAAATAATTTGAAATGAATAATAATTATTGTGGGTATAAAATGAATTTTTTTTAATGTCTAATTAGGTGCAAGCTACGTCAATCCGCGAGTTTGAATGGGATATAAAGTTATTAGTAAATGGTCATCGTTCATACAGGTCCGCAATTTGAATATTCGTCTGACTTCCCATTGGCCAATACAAAGTGGTTTGGAAGACTTTGACCATTGAGTCATCCTTAATTCCATCTTGTCTTTCTTACATATTCACCAGTCTATTGACTCAAATATATGTAGTTTTTCTTTTACAAGAACCGAAGTTTCTGATTGTTTGTTGACCATAAAATATTATTAAGGGGAATAGCTTAGAGGATTCCCAATTGCAACCCTGTAAATTAAACTAGTTTGGTAAAAATACATTTATAGAATTTGGAATGGACAACTATGAAAGGTAAATAGTTTTTGAAATGAATCGAAACATTTTCCGTCGAAAATTTATGTGGTATGGTAAGGGATAGCTATGTTTCTGATTAGTAAATCCATGTTGGTGTTATAGTTTTCAAGATGCATGACTACAAAAACACAAAATTCATTTTTTGTTAGTATAAGATGACCGATTGCAGCATTATTATTTCTGATACTTCAAGATCAATTTTTACTATTAGAAATCCGGAAAAAAACGATCAGAAAATTTAAACCAAAATTCGTTTGCCAAGAAAAGCGATCAACGTTGGTCGCCAAGATGGAGAAAATAATTAAATAATTATTCTAAATAAATTAGCGCAAGGTTGGTCGCTAAAGTGGGACCCACTTATAAAATTTTATTAGTTATATTTTTATTTTAAAAAATTATAAAATATAAATAAATATAATTTAGAATTAGCGACCAAAGTTGGTCGCTTCCTAATACTTAGTGCATAGTGTGTATATATATTTACACTATATATATATATATATATATATATATATATATATATATATATATATATATATATATATATATATATACACTTACACTATACTATGTACTAGTATTAGTGTATTAGCTAATATTATATCGAATATATATATACTTACACTATATTATGCACTAAGTTTTAGTGCATTAGCTAATACTCTCTCTGGGAAATGGATCCCCAACCCTATGAACAACAACACACAATACCTCCCAAACCCCCAGATATTGATCAAAGCATGAACAAACCTAGCTTCAAAGATAAGCTTACCACTTCTAACCCTTTACTCTTCACTACTATTGAAAATCACCAAAACATGGACCTCCCAATTATGGACTCAGAAGACCAAGTAGTTGATCAACCAACCTTAACGTCCTCAAAGAGCATCAAATTCATAACACTCTCTGATGAGGAGAAGGTACGAATTTATGAGCCATTGAGAAATTCCATCATAGTGAAGCTAGTGGGCAAGCATATGTTACACCACTATCTAGAGAAAAATTCAAGAATTATGAAAACCTACTGAAGATTTTCAGTTGATCGACCTTGGAGCAGACTACTACATAATAAAATTCAAGAAAAAGGAAAATATGGACAAGGCAATGCATCAAGGCCCTTGGTTTATCAATGGACATTTCCTCTCCATTACTAAATGGAAACAAAACTTTATTGCCACTCAAGAAAAAGTCACAAATCCAGCAGTATGGATTAGACTTCCCCAATTACCTACCGAATTTTACCATAGAAAAATTCCAAAAAAAATTAATAATGCAATTGGCCGGCTCCTAAAAATTGATGTTTGCACATC
This sequence comes from Nicotiana glauca, assembly GCA_026770625.1. Lineage (NCBI taxonomy): Eukaryota > Viridiplantae > Streptophyta > Magnoliopsida > Solanales > Solanaceae > Nicotiana > Nicotiana glauca. Next base: position 3,393 of record MU714937.1, read on the forward strand.
AACTCTGAGAGGTCGTTATGGAAGGTTATGTGTGGAGTTACCATTGGAAGTTTCAGTTCAACCTTTCATCTATGTTGGCCACCACAAACAAGCAATGCATTACCAAGGTAAAAATTTTTTTTGTATAAACTGTGGACAATTTGGGCACATAGCAGAACAATGATCCTTTATCATTCATAAAAATAAAGATTATGAGGATATATACAAGTAGGGAATTATGAGCAATTACAAATGAGGGGGAAAAAGAGCAATGGAAAACAGTTTCCTTCTCCAAACATCAAAGAGCAAGAAGTCCTCAAAAGCAACCCAATGTTAATTCGATTAAACAAATAAATGGCCCAGGTATCTCTGTAAAGTTATTCAATGCCAACACCGGCAAGTATTTAGACACTCAATTTTTACAATATAAATCAAAAGAACTCAAAAGTACTACCCCATCACCACACACTCACAACCTTCAATCTTCGATCCCTTTGATTGGTGATAAAAACAAATTAACAACGAAAAATAACTTTTCTATCCTATCTGAAGAGCCACTAGTTTTGAACAAAACTACTAAAAAAGAGAATAATAAATTTTTTTTATTAATAATTCACATGCAATGGAACAACCTATGATATTGCCATGCTGGACACAAATGTGTCTCCTATTACAAATCCTACAAATCACTTAATAGAGGTAGCCATGCAAGATAACGACCAAAATGATCCTAATACCCCTATTAAAAATCACTTCATTACTACTAATACTACCCTTCCTAGTAGGCAAGTTAGTAATAATCCATCCATTACCCAAATCTCAAGCAAGATCTCTCATCAAGATCTGCTAATCCTCAAAGGCCTAAGCATGTCAGTCAAATGGCAATAAAAAAAGAACATCCATGCCAAATGGCTGCAAATCCAGTACACGCAAAGGATATGGGAGCTCAGCCTATAAACTTCATCCTTGGGGACTCAAACGGCATGCAAAAGGTATCCCCAATCGTTACCCTATCAACCAATCCCTCCCATATACCCAATAGCTCCCTCCATGCCTACTTTAGAGTTATTAAGTAACCAAAACATCGATCATAATGCCCAGCTTACCATGGAAACAAAGACTTCTCCAAATTCTTTGACAAATGAGAGTCACCACGGAAAACATCCCACCTCTACAACCTCAACCAGTAAACCCTCAAATAATTTATGTTCAGCCACCTCAAGCTCAAAACTATCAACCTATGTCATGGATGGAGATGGGTCTGATGGGCCATGCATGCTCGTTCAATGTCCAGATAAATGGCCAGGACTCGATTATCATCCTCCACGACACTCAGCACCTAGTCCAGTTAATGACAGAAGGCATGAGATTGTCCATGAACAACTACCTCAATCAGGCATGGCTCAACAATATCCTTCAACTCTTAGCACCATCAGTGAACCCCCAGCTGGTTCATGCAATGAGGAACCAGTGGAACCTTCCTCCACATTTCAATCCAATCTATCCTCAAAATGCATTAATGGACATGCCATTCTTCATGCCAGAGAAACTATCTCAACTGAACCCTATTTTTCTTCCATGGGAACAACCTAAACCAGTTTAGGAGCCTCAGATACCACAACAACCTCCCTCTCCTCCCCACAATCAAGTGCAAGTGCCAGAACCAGTAGAAGCATAAATGGAAGAGGAGGAGGAACCCCTAAACCTACTCTTAGAAAGAGTCCTAGAAATCTCAAGTCTCGACGGAGTAAAAGTGTTTCTCTTTTCGGAGAGGCAAGAGAAGAAGCACATTCTCATCTACCCTCTAGCATTATACAAATGCTCGATGGACATAAGACCTCCATAGGATCCAACTGTGGGCAATCGAGCAATGATCCTAGTTCCATCACTAAGGAGAAACCCAGTACTAAGGGAAGTGAGGGAGAATGGAAATCCAACCAACCCAAACCTTAATATTTCTATGAATCGACCTAATAACATTATCATTTGGAGTATTAGGGGAGGGAACAATGATAACTTTAGAAGGAACTTTAGGAAAATGGTTGACACACATCGACCCTGTATGGTAGCCTTATTAGAAACCAGGATGGGAAACCATATTGATCTTCTTGATGATTATGGTTTCACGGAGTTCATAGAAGTGCGAGCTGAAGGCCAGGTAGGTAGGATTGTGGTCTTATACAATCATGAAATTGTCACTGTCCAAAATTTTGTTCAAAGGGATCAGGAGATTCATGCTGTAATTGAGGTAATCCCTACTCATCAAAACTGGCTTTTTAGTGCTATTTATGCTAGTACAAATATGCTTCATAGAAATAAGATGTGGAAACATATTGAAAGCATTGGCAAAGTTACAATGGACCATGATTATTAGGAGGAGATTTCAATGATGTATTATGCTCAAATGAAAAATTTGGTAGTAATAGTATAAAAGATAGTAGGGCAAAATATCTTTGGTCTAAGACTAATAATTGTAATTTAATTGACTTAGGATATAAAGGGTGTAAGTACACTTGGTCAAACCTTAGACACAAAAATGGGGGTTTGATTATGGAAAGATTGGATAAAGTATTAGGCAATGAAGATTGGATTAAGCTGTTTCCTAAAAGTTCTATTATTCATCTGCCTAAAATCCACTCGGATCACAATCCCATTTTAATAGAATTAATCCCTAAAAATAACGTTTATTATAAGCCTCCCTTTCGACTTGAAACCTACTGGTGTAAACACACTTCTTTCAAAACCCTAGTTCAAGAAAATTGGTCAAATAATGATTATAATAGGGCTAGTAATTTGTCTATAGATAAAGTCAAGGTTTGGAAACACCAAACTTTTGGTGATATTAAGAGAAAAAAAAAGGAAACTACTAGCCCGGCTTCAAGGCATTCAAAAATCCAAACATTACCCTTATAGTATTTTCCTCCAAAACCTAGAAACTAACCTAAAAAAGGAATTCAATGACCTTCTAATAATAGAAGAAGATTACTGAAAGTTAAGGTCTAGAGTTATGTGGATTAACAAGGGAGATGCAAATACCAATTTCTTCCACATCTCGGCAACCAATAGTTAAATAAGAAATAAGATCAATTTCTTTAAAGATGATGCAGGGAATTGGATTAACGACCCTAACCTAGTCACCTCCCATGTTTGCAACTACTTTACTACTATTTTTACCACCTTACACAAGAATTCTAGTAGGATTAGTCCATTAAAGAATATCTCCCAAAACGCCTTAAACCTCAATAGCCTAGATAACCCCTTTCTTACTATTGAGGTTAAAAAGGCCATTTTCTCCTTTAAATCCTTTAAAGCACCTGGACCGAATGGTCTACACCCTTTCTTTTTTCAAAAGTATTGGGATATAATAGGATCCTCTGTCACAAACTTGTGCCATGACATCTTTAGAACCCAAGAGACCCCCCATGATCTCAACAAAACTTACTTGTTCCTTATCCCAAAAATTCCTAATGCAAATAACTTAAATTTTTTTAGACCCATTGGTCTATGCAACACTATTTATAAAGTCATCACAAAAATCCTTGCTAATAGACTTAAGCCTTTCCTTGAACAACTTATTTTCGCTTACCAAGCTAGCATTATAAAAAATAGAAGGGCTTCGGATAATGCTATTATCATATAGGAACTTATCTCAAAAATTCATAAGTTAAAGGGGAAACAAGGTCATATGCTCTTAAAAATCGACATTGAAAAAGTATTTGACCGTTTAGAATGGTCATTTGTGTGCCACACCTTAACTTACTTCAAATTCCCTCCAAAATTTAAGAGAATTCTGTTAAATTGCATATCAACTAGCTCTATAGTTGTTCTTGTAAATGGCTCTATGACTAGCTTTTTTCAACCTAGTGGGGGAATTAGGCAAGGTGATCCTATATCTCCTTATATATTCATCCTCTGCCTTGAAATGTTGTCACGTTACATAAATCATCAAGTTAATGTTAGAAATTGGGATCCTATTTCCTTAGGAAAAAAACTCCCAATTTCTCTCACCTTTTCTTTGCTGACGATCTTACTTTAATGTCCAGAGTCAATTTAAAATCAAGCCATACAATTTAAAAAGGTCTTGACCTATTTTGCAATCTCGCAGGCCAAAGTATTAACTCCACTAAGTCAAAAATTATTTTCTCCACAAATTGTCCTCCAAATCTTTACTAATGAGATTACCAATATTCTTAATATTAAAAAAAGTGATTCCTTTGGTACTTATCTGGGCTTTCCTATCCTTAATAAATACCCTAGACCAAAAGACTATCAATTTATCATTGACAGAATGAGAGCCAAACTAATGGCTTGGAAAATAAATTTCCTGAATATAGCAGGGCGGACAACTCTCTCTCATTCCTGTCTTAACTCAATTCCAAACCACTACATGCAATTTACCTTCCTCCCCATCCTCAAAAAAATTGATAAGGTTCAAAGGAATTTCATTTGGGGTACTACAAATGAGAAACGAAAAATTCACCTCCTTAATTGGTCAACCGTTTGCCAATCAAAAAGCATGGGAGGCCTGGGTCTCCATAAAGCTAAAGATAAAAACTATTGTAATCTTTCTAACCTTGCTTGGAGGACCATTACAAACCCCACCACTCTATGGGCTTAACTCGTCATTAATACCTATGAAAACACTCATAACACTAGGAATACTTCTTTTATTTGGAAAAGTATTCAAAAGGGGTGGGAAATATGTTCCAAAGGTATCAATTGGCAACTTCATCACCATTCTAACATGAACATTTGGGAGACCAATTGGATCCCTAACCTAGGAAGTCTTACGAACACAATAGAAGGCCCTTTATTAAAAAATGACAATTCCTTGAAAGTAAGAAATATTTTTGATGGCAAGAAGTGCCACTTTGCTAATATATCCCTCAATCTTCCCGATGGTATCAAGTATTCCATATCAAAAATAAAAATTCAAGTTAAATGTCCTAATATCGATATCCCTATCTGGTCCCTCAATACAAAAGGAATTTTCATAAGCAAAACTTGCTACTCTTTAATCAACACTGATGGAAGCAATGATATGGATTTTAACTGGGTATGGAACTTGCCTTGCCCAAATAAAATCAAATTCTTTCTTTGGCAATGTCTTCACAATAGAATTTCTTATAGAAAATATCTCGCAAATATTGGCCTTAATATAGAGCCTCATTGCCCTATATGTAGAAATCATATAGATGAATCTATTACTCATATCTTCCTTAAGTGCCAAGCAAGAAAACATCTTTGGGAAATCATTGGATGGCAGAATTCTTATAGGGAGGATGGGGAACACTGGCTAATCCAATTGAAATTTTTTAATTACCCCCTCAACAACAACTTGTTGAATTGGAATCTTTTCTTCCCCTTTACAATTTGGTATATTTGGATTAATAGAAATAATAACAACCAAAATAATACCAATTTCCCAATAAACATTAATCTCATCGTGAATAGAGCTATTGAATTTTGCATGTTAGCTGGAAAAAATGTGCTACCATCTGCAAAGCTACATATCAAGGTTAAATGGTATAAACCTCCAATAGGATGGTTTAAATTGAATATTGATGCTAGCTTCCGCAAAAACATGCAAATTTGTGGCCTAGGTGGGGGTTAATCAGAAATACTAAAGGCGACTGGATTGTTGGTTACAACAAATCTGCTCATGCAAATGGCTGTCTACACGCTGAAATCAAAGCTCTACTAGAAGGATTAAAAAAATCCTACGAGTGGGGTTTGTTTCCATTTCAAATTGAAACGGATTCCACGGAGGTAATTCTATCAACGCAACAAGGAAATAATCTATATGCTAACACTATTCTAAAATGTAGGTCGTTAATGCACCAATAGAAGCAAATAATCCTCCGACATGAATTTCGGCAAGGGAATAAGATGGCTCGCCAGCTAGCGCACATAGGAATTGCCAATTCAAGGAAGAAGAAGAAAGTTTTTGTTGCACCACTAGCGGATGTTAAAATCCTACTAGAATATGATGTACTAGAACAATATGTTTTTGAAAAAACCTTATCATATGATGCTTGCAATACTTTAGCAAGCTTAGATAATCAAAGTGTCCTATGTAACACTAACTACAAATCGCATATAATGTTGTTCCTTAACTTTTAATATATATATATATATATATATATATATATATATTTCCTGTTTGCTCAAAAAAATACTTACACTATACTATGCACTATATATATATAAATATATAAGCTATATTCGATATAATATTAGCTAATATACCAATTGCCACAACCCATGTGATGACCCCACCGGTCGTCTTAAGAATTAATGCCCCGATCCCCTATTTATTGCTTTCCCTAAGTTCATTTCTGCTATTTTGGTTTGCCGAAACGTTCGGTGTTGGGTCTCGAAGAGTTTTGGGACACTTAGTTCCTAAATGAGAGCTTAAGTGTTGAAAAATATTCCATAGTCAGAACAGTATGAAGAAGACCTCGGAATGGAAATTTAATGGTTCTGTTAGCTCCGTTAGGTTATTTTGAGGTTGGGAGCGTGTTCAGAATGTATTTTGGAAGTCCGTAGCTCATTTAGGCTTGAAATGTCGAAGTTTGAATTTTTGATGTTTCTGGTCCAATAGTGAGTTTTTGATCTAAGGGTCAGATTGGAATTCCAGAAGTTGCAGTAGCTCCGTCATATCATTTTGAATGTGTGTGCAAAATTTTAGGTCATTCGGACGTGTTTTGGTTAGGTTCTTGATTGAAAGCGTGTTTTGATAAAATTTGAAGCTCTTAGGCTCAAATCTTTGATTGATTCGAGTTTCCGGCATTGTTTTAGGTGGTTTAAGGGTTGGTGCGAGTTTGAATGGTGGCGTGGGTTATGTCCGTAGGTTTGGTTGAGGTCCCGAGGGCCTCGGGTGTATTTCAGATGGTCAACGGAGCACTTTGGAGTTGTGTAATTGCAGAAAAATCCATCAACTGTTGCAGACCCCTTTTTTCCTCTTCGCGATCGTGTCCTCCTCCGCACGTTTGCGTAGAGTATTTTTGGAGGAGGACCAATCCCTTCTACGCGTTCGTGTTCAGTGCCACGTGATGGCGATGCCCTGTCATTTCCTTCTCCGCGTTCGCATACCAATCAACGCGTTCGCGTAATTTGCAAAGTCCACCTTCCGCGTTCGCGTGTCGTTCCACGCGTTCGCGATGAGTAAATCCTGGGCCACCTTATTTTTCCTCCATCGCATTCGCATACCATTTCCGCGATTGCGAAGCACTGTTTTTCTCTCATCCGCATTCGCATTCTCACCATCATGTTCGCGATGTACATTTTTGGGCCTTCTCAAATTTCCTCTATGCGATCGCGATCGTTGTTCCGCGATCGCGATGAACAAATAGCTAGGCAGACAAAATTTAATTCCAAATTCGAGGGTTTCACCATTTCATCACATTTTGACTTCTAGAACTCGACTCTTGGCGATTTTTGAAGGGATTTTCACCTGGACAACTTGGGTAAGTGCTTCTCACTCGACTTAGACCAATTTCCATGAATCTCCTCTTAATTTCAACCTTTAATTTCAGATTTTGAATGAAAAATGGGTAAAAACTTCATAGACCAAATAATTGAGTTTTGAGGGGGCGTTTGACCTCCGATTTGAGAATTTTTATATGGTTAGACTCATGAGAGTACGAGGGTTCTGAAAATGTTAATTTCGCCTAATTCTGAAACGTTGTCCTGAGGGGCATTTGGTCATTTTGTATAATTTCGCGCTTTAGCTTTGAATTAAATAGTAGAATCAGTTGCTTGAGATGTTATTTACTATGTGTGATTTAATTGAATAGATTTGTGCCATTTGGAGTCGAGTACTCGTGGCAAAAACGTGGTTTCTAGTTGATTTTTGCCGGTTCGAGGTAAGTATCTTGCCTAACCTTGTGTGGGGGACCTCCTCTTACGACTTGAGTCTTCTTTGTTGATTGTATTCCTTGTACGCGAGGTGACGAGTGCGTGCTCGGATTTATTTGTGAAAAATTCCCCTTTTTAGGCTCTTAGATCCTTGTAATCACCGAATATGAAGTTGTTCTTGATACGATTGAGTTCCCTGTTATTAGTTTCACCTCTACATGTCTTACTTGGAATTTATTTGGCCTTTTTGGTTTATTCTTGTTGCCTAATTGACTTTTACCTGTTTAACTATAGACAGTTGTCCTTCTATAGTCACATTATCATTCCTAACTCCTTGTCTTTATTTGGAAAGCATTATTTCTATCTTTCGTGTAATTAATTGGTCTTAATTGGAAATAAGTTAGATATCCTATGTTTAGTTGGTATTTCCTTAACTGCAGTTATTTGATTCATGTTAACTTCTTTGTTATTGAACTGCATATTATGGAGTCGTTGCTTCGTATTATTTCACCTTTGTTAAGTTGTTCTTATTGCGCTTAGCATTTTCCTGTTACGGTTATTCCTTATGAATTAGTTGTACCATCTTTTGGTGGACAGAAATTTCTTGAGTTGATTTTCTTAACTTGTTCATGTATATATTATCCTTTGTTGTGTTGTACTTGAGATTGTGATGCATAAGGTTTCTTCCATGCGGTTGTGAATATTGTGATGCACGAGGTTTCTGCCATGCGGTTGTTGATATTTTGATGCATGAGGTTTCTGCCGTGCGGTTGTTGATACTGTGATGCACGAGGTTTCTGCCGTGCGATTTTTATTAAAGGGTTGCACGAGGTCGTTTCCGTGCTGTTGTTGTTATTGATGTTTTGCACATGCAGAGTAATAAGGCGGGATATGTGATATGCTTATATGTGGGTTGAGCATGTGGTGGAATAAGGTGGGAAAATTGTGATTCACGTGTGGCGAAATAAGGCGGTGCCTATTATCTTATTATTTGCACATGTGGCGTAATAAGGTGGGCTATGTCAGGGGTTGATTGTAAGGAATTGTGACAGCTTGTAGAGGCATTCCTATTTGTTTAATATTGTGATTTGTGGGTTGCTTACCTGTATGAGCTTTACCTCTTGGATGTTGTGAGGAAATATTCGTACGTGCAGTCCGTTCTCCTTTTCATGTTTACTAGTTGGGAAAATTCGTGTCAAAAACACTTACACAAGCATACACGTAGTTCGACACCCCATTAAAGGTGAATTCCTTATGATTTTGTTAAGGGTGGAGATACGCCCTCATTCGTCCATTATATATATGAGAGTGGTCCTAGTTAGCCAGTTAGTTTTCAGCATGACCGTGAGATTGATGGGGCACAGGATGCCAAGTGTTAGATTTCAGATGCTGGGTTTCTCGTGAATTGTGGCTTGTTAGAGATTTTTGGTAGAATTGTGGGAAGAAGTTGATCAAGCCCTTTTGTGAGCGTCATTGTAGGATATGAGTTATTGACTTGTTTTTTCCCTTGCTGTGTTGTGACCTTATGATTTGGATTGTGATTCTGTCGTCATTTCATATCATCATTTATTATATTCTCGTTGTTACTTGTTGTCCTCTTTTCCTTATTGGAAATTGTAGCATTTTTAGTCATT
>MU714937.1:13248-27181 GCA_026770625.1 Nicotiana glauca
CTACTCTTCTGCACATTTTTGTTGTGCAGATACAAGTACTCCCGTTCAGTTCTGTCAGCCTGGGAAGGAGGCGTTCTATAGAGACTTTGAGGTATATCTGCTACCTCCGTAGACCAAAGAGTCACTTTCTATCTTCTGTAATAAGTATAGTTCTATCAGTATTTTCCTTTTGTATAGATATTCTTGAGTCAGAGCCTCTTATGTATCCCTTAGCTTGTGATTTGTGAGATTCCGGGTTTTGGGAATTTTTGTTAGCTTCGAGTGTTGTTATTGTATGTGTCGAGCGACATCTTAAATACATGTTTATTTTACTAAATTAGTTTTAATTATTCTTCCGCAATCTATGGGTTATCTTCTGCATTAGTAGGCTTACCTAGTCGTAGTGACTAGGTGCCATCAAGACATGTTCACGGAGGGCGAACTGGGGTCGTGACAACCCATTTCCACAATAAGTCATGAGGGCGCCTGACACCATTGTCAGGCAAGCCAACACGGAAACATTACTAAATTCTTATGTTGCTTTTAATTAGAAATGAGTGAAATAGATACTTAATTTGGAAGTAAGCCAGAAGAGCGAAATACCGTAAATAACATAATTATACAACCCAAAAATAAATGTCTACCAAAGTGTGTGCCAGAACCTGGTGTCACAAGTATGGGCATCTAGTAGAATATACAAAAGACATCTCTATCCTACTGTCTGAAATAGGAAAAGACAGAAAAAGTAAAGGAAGACTCCATCCGGTTGCTGAGCGGCATAGGAAGGAAGCAGCTCACCGTGGAAGTCTCTGCCACAAGCTCAAGGGCGCGCATCGGACTGGTAACCAGATGTATTTGCCTCAGATCCTGTACAATTAAGTACAGAAGCGTAGTATGAGTACATAAACAATATGTACCCAGTAAGTATCCCGTCTAAACTCGAAGAAGTAGAGACGAGAGGTCGACTTGATACTCACTAGGGTCGAACAATATATCAAAGTATTATACTAACCATGAAGAATCACTAATAAGCAACAGTTTATAACAAGGCATATAAATCCTACTCTCTACTATATTTCCAATTAACCATTTACTTTCGTTATATTTCTCAATTTATATCGGGCTATGAAAGGCAATATTAACATTTAAAACTCTCAGGCAGGAAATGTAAGCATGCGCAAATATGCCGATGCGCCGGCCCAATCCAACAGAAATAAACTGTGTACTTGCCGAGGGTCGACAACGCGCCTATAGATGCATCTATTCATACCGAGGCGATCGGCCCGATCCACAAATAACAAGCAATAACAAGTATACACACAAAGGCACATCAATAGTCAATAATGCCATGCAAGATTTCAACAAGTATGCAAGTTCGTTCTTATTCCCTTTCAAGTCTCTAGCATATCTTAGGTGATTGTATTAACAAAATAATATAGAGATTTCTATAAATAAAATATGGTGTGGGTCCTAAACTACCCGAACGATTAGCATAGTAGTATCTACGCACGGACTCTCATCACCTAGCGCGTGCGTAGCCCCCGCATTTAGAAACAATTACTCAATTATTATTCCTATGGGGACAATTCCCTCTTACAAGGTTAGAAAGTAGACTCACCTCGCTCCAAAGCGTACTTCCAATATCAAGAACAAGCCCAAGTCCTCAATTCGGAGCCGAACAATCATAAACTAGTTAAATGAAGTAAGAACTAGTCAATATAGGCCTACAAGATCAAATTCTAACTATTTAAGCGATTCCCCAACCTTTTTCACAAGTTTCCTAAATTCCGTCCCCGAGCCCACGTGCCCGGATTCTGAGATTTTTTGAAGAAAGTTATTCTCTATTACCTAAGGGTCACTAATATATAAATTCTAGTTCATTTCATAGCAAATTTCGTGGTTAAATATTGATTATACTTAAACCCTAGGTCTAGCTCTAACCCTTTGATTTTACCTAATTTTTGGTGTTTAATCTACCTAAGTACATATACTTAAACTAAGGATGAATGGAAATTACTTACCTTACGACGCTATGTTGAAATCGTCCCTTTGGAAGTCCCCCAAATAGCCCAGGTGTGGAGTAGAAATGAAATAAATGGCCTTTGAGTTCGAATTAAATGAACTCACTGCCCAGCGATTTCCACTTATGCGGTCTGGGCACCTGCAAAAGGAGGACTACATCTACAGAACTCGGCAAAAATGGCTGGACCGCTTCTGCGGTCTGAGGTCCACTTCTGCGGCATGAGGTCCGCTTCTGCGGAGCCGCTTCTGCGGCATGAGGTCCGCTCCTGCGGTTTCTCCTAGCCTGGCCCTTGGCCGCTTCTGCGATAAATTGACCTCATCTGCGGTCCTAGAACCGCAGCCGCGGTTATGATAGAAGCAGCAGACCTTCAGCTATTCTTCGATTTTCCTACTTCACTCGAACCTCGCTCGTTTGACACTCAGGGCTCCCGAGCCCCGCCCGAACATACCGATAAGTCTAAAATCACGAGGCGGACCTACTCGAACCCTCGGAAAACTCAAAGCAACACTAAATCTCGGAATCACCCCTAAAACCAAATGAATCAAACTATTGAACTTCAAGTTCTTAATTTTGTTCTAACGGTCCAAAATGCCATTAAACTACTCGGATTGACACCAAACTTTACGGGCAAGTCTTACTGATATTTCGGACCTGTACCAAGCTTCGGAACCAAAAGTCGAGCCCGGTACCTAGGAAATCAATGATTTCTTAGTTTCTTTAATTCTTTAAAACTTTAATTTAACAATTTCCAATAAAAATTCATTACTCGGGCTAGGGAACTCATAATTCAATTTCGGGCATATGCCCAGGTCTCATATTTTTCCACGGACCCTCCCAGACCGTCAAATCCCAAATTCGGGTCCGTTTTCCCAAAAAGTTGACCAAAGTCAAACTTGGTCTTTTAAGAGAATCTTAAAGAAACAATTGGACACATTTTTACTCAAAAATCTTCCAATTCTCAAACCAACCATCCCCGCAAGTTATATATTAGCTAAAGCAAGCACGGGAAGTCTTATTTAATGGAACGGGGTTCAAAAAGGTAAAATGACCAGTCGGGTCGTTACATCTCCACCTATTAAACAAATGTTCGTCCTCGAACGGACATAGAAAAGTACCTGGACTGCTGAATAAGTTGGGATATCTGCTCCGCATGTCCTCCCCGGACTCCCAAGTCACCTCCTCGATCGCTTGGCCCCTCTAGTGGACTCTTACAGCAGAAATCCTCTTGGACCTCAACTAGTGATCCTACCTATAAACAATGGCAACTGGCTCCTCCCCATAGCCCAAACTCTCATCTAACTGAATAGTACTGAAGTCCAACACGTTGGATAGGTCGGTATGATACATTCGAAGCATCAAAACATGAAAAACTGGGTGAATTCCCGATTAACTAGGGGGTAAAGCAAGCTCATAGGCAACATTCCCAACTCATCTCAACACCTCAAAGGGGCAATAGACCTTGGGCTCAACTTGTCCTTCTTCCCGAACCTCATAATACCCTTTATGGGCGAGACTTTCAAGAGAACCTTTTTGCCAATCATAAATGATACATCACGTGCCTTCTGATCTGCTTAGCTCTTCTGTCTGGACTGAGCTGTGCGAAGTCTCTCCTGAATCAACTTTACCTTATCCAAGGCATCCTGTACAAAATCTGTGCCAAGTAACTTAGCCTCATCGGGCTCAAACCATCCGATAGGAGAACGACAGTGTCGGCCATATAAAGCCTCGTACGGGGCCATCACTATACTGTACTGATAGATATTATTGTACAAAAATTCTGCTAAAGGCAAGAACTGATCCTACGGCCCTCCAAAGTCAATCACACATGCTCTTAGCATATCTTCTAAAATCTGAACTGTCCGCTCCGACTGCCCATCGGTCTGAGGATGGAATGCTGTGCTAAGCTCTACATGGGTCCCCAACTCACTCTGAACGGCTCTCAAGAAATGGGAAGTGAACTGAGGGCCTCGGTCTGATATGATGGAAATCGACACACCATGCAATCGGACTATCTCCCGAATATAAATTTGAGCATACCTCTCCGCTATATAGATAGTCGCCACTGGAATGAAATGGGCCGACTTGGTCAACCTATCCCCAATGACCCATACTGAATCAACCTTCCTCAAAGTACATGGCAACCCCATTACGAAATCCATGGTGATGCGCTCCCACTTCCACTCCGAAATAGGCATCCGCTGGAGTAGGCCACCGGGCCTTTGATGTTCATACTTGACCTGCTGGCAATTCAAACACTTGGTCACATACTTCACTATGTCTTTCTTCATTCCCCGCCACCAGAAATGCTGCCTCAAGTCACGATACATCTTTGTAACTCCCGGGTGGATAGAATACCGCGAACTGTGTGCCTCCTCTAGGACCCTCCTCCTCAGACCATCAGTATTAGGAACACACAGATGACCCTGGAGTCGCAAATCACCATCCTTGCCAATAGAAACCTCCTGGGCACTTCCCTGAAGCACCGTCTCTCTGAGAACTGCCAATGTGGATCAACGAACTACCGGGCCTTGATTTTCCCCAATAGCAAAGATTGAGCAACTACACATGCTAGAACTCGACTGGGCTCTGAAATGTCCAACCTCGCAAGTTTGTTAGCTAAGGAATGGATGTCCAAAGCTAGGGGACTCTCTTCTGCTGGAATGAATGCCAAGCTACCCATACTCTCTGTATTTTTGCTCAAGGAATCCGCGACCACATTCTCCTTGCCCGGATGAGAAAGAATGGTAATATCATAATCCTTTAGTAGCTCAAGCCACCTGCACTGTCTCAAATTCAGATCCCTCTGCTTGAACAAATGTTGTAAGCTGCGGTGATCGGTATAAACCTCACAAGGCACCCCATACAAATAGTGCCTCCATATCTTAAGAGCATGAACAATCGCTGCCAGCTCCAGATCCTGCACAGGGTAATTCTTCTCATGAATCTTCAGCTGATGCGAAGCATATGCAATAACTCGCCCCTCCTATATCAACACACATCCCAAACCAACGCATGAAGTGTCGCAATATACCGTATACGTCCCTGAACCAGAAGGCAATAGAAGAACTGGTGCCATAGTTAAAGCTGTCTTGAACTTCTGAAAGCTCTCCTCACAATCATCGGACCAATGGAATGGAGCACCCTTTTGGGTCAATCTAGTCAAGGGGGATACAATAGATGAAAAGCCCTGCACAAATCGCCGGTAATAGCCTGCTAACCCCAGGAAACTCCTGATCTCGGTCACTGAAGTAGGACGTGGCCAACTCTGAACTGCCTCAATCTTCTTGGGATCCACCTTAATACCCTCTCTTGACACAACATGCCCTAAGAACGCCACTGACTCTAGCCAAAACTCACACTTGGAGAACTTAGCATATAGCTTCTGCTCTCGCAAGGTCTGAAGCACTACTCTCAAATTCTGCTCGTGCTCCCCAGGCTACGTGAGTGTATCAAGATGTCGTCAATAAAGACGATAATAAAGGAATCAATATAAGGCCTGAATACCTGGTTTATCAAATCCATAAATGCCGCTGGGGCATTAGTGAAGCCGAAGGACATCACTAGAAACTCATAGTGGCCATATCTAGTCCTGAATGCAGTCTTTGGAACATCCGAGTCCTGAATCTTTAGCTGATGATACCCTGACCTCAGGTCAATCTTAGAGAACACCCGAGCTCCCTGCAGCTGGTCAAACAAATCATCAATACGAGGCAATGGATACTTGTTCTTGATGGTGACCTTGTTCAACTGGCGGTAATAAATGCACATACGCATAGTCCCATCCTTCTTCTTCACAAATAGCACTGGTGCGCCCCAAGGCGATACACTGGGCCTGACAAACCCTTTTGCTAACAACTCCTCTAGCTACTCCTTCAACTCCTTCAAATCCTTAGGAGCCATACGATACGGTGGAATAGATATAGGCTGAGTGCCTGGGTCCAAATCAATACAAAAATCAATATCACGATGTCGACGCCCCTTTTTTTAAAAGGTTAAATCGGGTTTACGATATTTGGGAAGACAAATCTATTCCCGTTTGGGAATTGGGTTTTTGGATTTGAAGAGTTTCCACCTAATGATTAAGTGCATTAGGACACTAAGGGTTTTGAGTTGGAAAACCAGAGTTCGGGTAAGGGCTAGAAATTATCTCGAGGGGAAGGTGTTTGGCACCCCTCAAGATCCACTAGTCTGGTTTCCAGTGTTGTTACAATTCTGACTTTAAGTGCAAATAATAAGTAAAGAAGCAAGAATTGCAAATACGAGGTGGTTTTCATATAATAGTTGCAAGTAATTGAAATGAAAAGAAGTTAAAGAAGCTGAAATTTGAGAAAAAAAAGAAAATTTGAAATTCTGAATAAAATAAACATGTAAAGGAGGGGGGAGGGGTCCTAGGTTTGTAAAATACATGGATCATCCAAACTACACCGATAGCCAATCGTACGAATGGTGTTATCGCATGATCATCATCTCCATGTCTACCCTTCCCACCTCGTTAAGGTATTAAGCGCGAAATGGTATCGTTACTTATTGTATGTTATTACCCGTCCCAATCCTATCAGTCCCGGAGGCATATAGGACTACTAATACTAAAGGGAAGGAAGTTTTGGGGGGATTTGAGAGTTTCAAAGGATAAAATTCTAAGGCGACATTCAAAACATATACAACAGATATGGGAGAGCAAATAAGCAGATGTGGCTCAGATAAACCTCCTTAAATCAAAGAAAAGCATATAGTATAGCATGTCTTACACATACTGGTTTGTTCTGAACTAAATTGAGGCATAGGATAGGTCGATTTACCACATTTTTCCCAGATAGGGAGTCCAAATTAGCCCTGCTTAGATGTAGTTGTCAAAGACTGACACAATTGATTAATTGCTTAATCGTTTGCCTAGGCGTTAAATGGGACCTATAAGCATGATATCTATTTGTTCAGAAATAAAGGAGTAAACTGATTGTAGAAAAGAATGGTTAATTACAAGGTTATAAGTTCTGTGATTGTTAAACAAAATTGCTACTGATTTTATACTTAGGAGCGAGTGGACGATTCAGGTTTGAGTTGATAGCTCCTATAGGCATGCTTTCTAGGCGTTATTGGTTTTTAAACACTGTTATTGTTCAAGCAAAAATCCTATAGAAAGGTCATCTATATGCGGTTGATTATTTAAATCCTATAACAAGTTTGCCTAATGACTGATGCATATACAAAAATGCAAAAATCCTATAGGCATATTATCTATATGATATGCAAATTTTTAGAGACATGGTATTTATAGGAAAATGCAAAAAATCCTATGAACAGGGTATCTGTATGAAATTGCAGAAGAAGCCTACGAACATAATATCTATATGAGGTGCAGAATTTTAGTAGTTAACTATGTGAAGATGTGGAATTTTAGAGATAGTATTTCCATAAAGTCATGGTATCTATATGAAATTGCGGAAAAATCCTACGAACATGATATCTATATGAGGTGCAGAATTTTAGTATTTAACTATGTGAAGATGTAGAATTTCAGAGAGAGTATTTCCCTATAGTCATGGTATCTACCCCTTTTTGCATACATGATTGACCCTCCCTTTTTACTAACACCCCAGTAGTTATTACAAAATTATTACAGATCAAATGAATCGGAAAAAAAGTAAAATGACATCAGTGATTACATCTACATCTAATCAGCCTAATCCAGACTCAGAGTCTAATAACATGAGATAAATCAACTTCCAAGATCAGATTTTAAAGCCTTTCTCTTATTTGGGATGTGTTAAAGTTCCATGGAGCTTCAAGAACCCCAGGCAATGCTTACACCCCAAATATCATTGCAAAATCAGATTGTAGTGCAGTGTAGAAAGGCAAGCCCTCAAATGTCCAAGTTCAGAGGGTACTCAAGGTCCCAAGGCAAGGCTCATAGGAGGGGGGGGGGGAGAACTTAGAGGCTAAGAGTAAGTATAAGTGCAATAGAGGGGAATTAGGAAAGGCTAGGGCAGGCTGGTGGTCATGCCCAGCAATCGAGATGCTGACACACCCCTGACCAGCCTGTCAGCTTAAAAATTAGAGAGTTAGGACCTATTGAAGGTCAAGTTCAGCCTTGGACAAGCAATTTGGATGCTACCAGGCTATACCTTAACTCAGTACACATAGGGGAATGGGGTATGGGGAAACTGAAAGAGGCTAGGATCCAAAGGATCCAGTTTTAATCCATGGACAATAACTTGTACATCGCCATGTCTTAAAACTATAGCCCAAGCACATAAAGGGGGTAGGGGATGAGGGATTCATTGCAGCAACAGATATAAACATACTACTTCACAAGTTTGAACTTTATAAAACAGTAAAATAGACATGGATACAAAAGCTTGTAAATAAACACATTGGGGGTGATCCTAGAATCAAAATTGGAACATACCAGTTTTAAAAGAGACAAGCAAAAGAAAGCAGCAGTCTTTGTGAAAGCCAAAGTGCAGACAAGAGAGTTCGGAAAGGGATTGCGAGAATTACAAGCGAAGTCTGAAGTGTATTCAGTTGTGTGTGTAAATCCGAAGACTCCTTTATTGTGTAAAGACTTAGGGTATTTATAGTGTGAAAGTTATGAGAAATAAGGTAAGAAAAATAATTGAAGTCTTAGTTTCAATCAATCACATAAAACTCCCTTAATTAAGGGATTCAAATTCAAACGGGTATAATCCAACTAAGGAAAGAAATTAATCAAACTCTTTGTGCAAAACATACAATTGAGGGCAAATACATAAGGGTTATTTAAGGACAAGGTTTCTGAAAATGCACGGTTGTATAATTAAGGAAAGAGAATCAATTAACAGCCAAGAAATCCCAAGTCCAAAATATTTGGTATGCATGAACCTAGTCAGAAAAGGTGAAGAAAAAGGTTTTACACAAGGAAAATCAGTGACAATCAATTAAAACCCCAAAGAGAAAGGATTCTGATTCAATCACTAGTCGAAATCTTTTTAAAAGAAGGATTCAATACACATATAAAGGCACACAGACAGGCTTAAACATGAAGCATGACCTTGTTAAATCAGTGGGAAGAATCCAATGCAGGAGAGTTTAGCAGAGACTTAGGGTTTTAAAAGAATAAAACTCTAACCAACATAATTGAATCCTCGACGGAATCCCAAATTCTAGGGTTTCCACCTTGAATTGAACACAGAGATGGAGAGGCAAGTAGTTAAAAATAGGCTTAGTGGCTTCTTTCAGAAGCTCATGAGAAAGCATGAAAACAAGTAGAAAGGTCAAAAGAAAACATAGTGAAGCAACTAGTTTCGAGGCGTAGTGAGAGAACAACTGACAGTATAGGAAACAGTAGAAGAAGTACATGCTTATAGAGGAAGAAGATAGTAGAACAAGGTGAAAACAAAAGCAGGCGAGAACCATAGCGTAGAAAATACAGTCGGAGAATATGCCAGGACAAAATATAGAAAACACAGCAAAATCATTCAATCACGGAGCATGAAACTTAGTATAGGAACACATAAGAACATAATAGAACTAGTATAAGAATACAATAAGAGAAATAATACAAATAATAAGGAAGAGAAGATCGTAAAAACATTTGAATACTTTCCAGAAACACTAAATCGGCAAAGAAGGGTTTTGGAGGCAATTTTCAAAAGAAAATTTAGGGAAATCGTTTAGAAATTCACGCATAGCACAACTACATAACAAATATAAAAAGAATCAGAGAAAAACATCAAATAGCTAGGGTTTCAAGAGGACCCTAAGACGAGAAAGGCTTTAAAAGATTCGATCTAAGTCGGATGAAGTCGGCACGAGACTCAGGAGACTAGGATACGCTGGGGTGTGGCCGGAGATGGCCGGAAACCTCGAATCGGTGAAGATCTGAGCCAAGCCTCTTCAAGGTTTGACCTTGAAACCATGATAATCAGGTGTGTAGGAGTCCCATGAGGTAGATATAGGCCATCGATGGCTTTGGAAGCCATGGATTTGGTCGATTTTAGGTGGTGATTGAAGGTGGCAGCTAGGGTTTCTGAGAGAGGTTGAGAGAGAATTAGGAGATGGNNNNGGTTGGGGAATTAAAAAAGGAAAGGGAAACGGGGACCGTTGATCTGGGAGATCAACAGTTGAAATTAGAGAGGGTAGGATGGGAAACGAGTTTGGGTCAGTTTGCACGGGGCTTGGGTTAGGGTAATTGGGTCTAAGATTGGGTTTAATTGGGGGTTAATTTAGGACTATAATTGAAATGGTAATGGGCTATATATTAAATAGCCAATTTTTTACTTTTTAATATAATAAAAATAGTTAAAATAATTTTAAAAATAAATTAAAAGCATTGCACTAATTAATAATATATAAACGTTAATCTAAAAATACTGAAAATAATTTTATAATTGTAAAACGCTATTAATCGTAATACAGGCTATAATTGCAATTTTATGCAACTTAGCTTAAAGATATCAAATAAGTTTGTAAAAAATATGCAAGAATCATCTTAATTATATTGTGGTGCAAATATGAGAATGGAAATAAATTACGCACCAAAATAATAGTTTGGTGAATAATTATTGTCACACCTCCTTTTTCCCACTACACCCACGCGAGGGTATAAAAGAGTTTTTCCAATTAAAGGACAATCAAAACGAGATTATTATTAAAGATTCAGAGTCGCCACTTGGGAGATTTATTGTGTCCCAAGTCACCGGTTGAATCACGAATTGAGGAAGAGATTGACTCTGTTTAACAGTCCGCAAACCAGAAATCCGAGTAAGGAATTCTATTAATCCGGGAGAAGGTGTTAGGCATTCCCGAGTTCTGTGGTTCTAGCACGGTACTCAATTGGTATAATCGGCTTAATTATTTGATTTTTAACAATTATAAACTTATGTGCAAATGTTAACTTTTACCCTTTTATTTATTTTAATTAAAGAAGATTGCAACGTCGTTAAAACATGTCTCGAACCACGTCACATAAATGCACCCGTGATTTTCGACATATTTTAACTTCGTTGGGATTTGGATGTGGGTCACATAAATGTGCACCCGAGTTTAGGAAAGTAATATTATTAAACACGCGCCTAAAGCAACTACGCGTTTTGTTAACTTTGCGAGAGGCTATGGAAATTTGCTAAATGGCATGTCCCGAGTTCTAAATATTTTTGTGGAAATGATTAATGAGGGCCACACAATTTGTTATTTTTATTTGGCATGGCGCACCTTGATTCTAATTTTAAGAGAGAGTTCGAACTAAGTGTTTGAGAGCTATAACTATCTGTATTGTGATATATGGCTCAACTCAATTATTTGATGGAAAGTCAGTCTTCTGATATTAAACGTAACAACATATTTTATACTACTAGAATTACATGATGGAAGGAATTATTTGGGGAAGGAAGATTCAAATCAGCGAAATAACTAAAAGCCTAATAACAGGGCAATCCATATTCTGTTTCAAACGTTTGGGCCCAAAGGAGAGCCCACACGAACAATGCAAGGTTCACATTGTTGCTCACACGAAAGTATGAACGCAGAAATTGGGCCACCATTGAGGCCCAGGTCCCATACTTCATTAGTATCAATGAAAATCAACAGACTTTTCTTACTAAAGCTGAGTCAATTTGACTTAGATACTAATAATCGCGGTTGAATGCATGCTATCATTTCCAAGCTAAACTAAAACATGATGGATGAGGACGCTTCATGGACAACTATTTGTAATTCAATACTGAATTTAAAGCAATGCAAACCACGGGTATTTATTTGAAATTCATGCCTAGCGAAAAATGCCTTCTAAATGGAATGGTAAGAGCATGCTTCATTTTAAAATTCCAGACCCAATAACTTCATCAAAACGCTGGAGATTAGAACTATGCTAAACTAAACATTTGATAAACATGTTAAGAGGCATTATACTCTATCACTTCTAATAACCCAACTCCATAAAGGAGCTGCCCAGCAAGCATCAAAAATGGAAATTATGAGGCTCACGCTAACCTCCTTAACACTCATAGATGCAACAAACCATAAACACCATAATGCATGCCTCTTTATTACAAAACCAAATACTCAGCTATAGAAATGACAACTAAGAAACAACAGTGAAAAGTGAGTCATTACATAAGATGAATTAGTTATAGTCTTCTCACACAAGTGAATAGCGGTCTCATATTCCAAAGTCAAGCTTTCCATTACATTCAAGTAGTATCCACAAGTGTCAGGGTACACCTGGAATATGAAATGTAGGAGAGCAAAGAAAAGTCAGTAACCAAGCAGCACATCAATAGAAACTCAGCAACCAGTAGAATCAATTTGAACAGAAAATTCAGGTGCAGCAGCCCAGAAAAAATTTGGCAGAACAGTGAACTTCACAACAATCAAACTAAACTTTCATAAACCCATCTCCATCTATTTTTAACCCCCAGATGATTCAAATGATCTTTCAAAGATTGAAAAGTAACCAGAAATGCAAAATGATCAATGAAACAGTAAAAACATTGCAGCCTTTTAATTTTCAAATTATTTCTCTTCAATCTCTCTATTTTTTCTCTCTGTCAGACTTGTTCTATCTTCCCCCCTAGACTGCCTCAATTTTTCAGAATGTTTGGCTCTCAAATATCTCTCAGTATCTTTTCCAGTGTTTTCTCTTAATTTAGAATACTCCCAATGTGTTCTCTTAGTGTATCTCTCAATTATTAGAGATTTTCAGAGTGTTTTCTCTCTCCAAAGGCTCTCCAAATCCCCCCTCTTCTATCCTCTAATCTCTTCCTTCTTATAAGCTTTCAATCCTCTTTTTATCCGGATTTTCAGGCACCTTTAGTGGACAGTAAATTCGTCTACTACAGCCTTAGTGTAGCCTCCACTACTAATTGTCTTATATCTTTTTCAATCCCACTTAGTAGTTCCCCTTTTTAGACTAATCCATTAGTGCACCACTTATTACTTAGTGGCCCCCTAATCCCATTATTGACAGATTCCCCTAAGGTTAAACTATCTAAATTACCCCCTATGATTACCCTTTCACAACCCCTGTTAATTACCCTTAAAGTTCTAAATTCCTATAAACAATGACAGACAATTCTCCAGAGCAAACTCATTAGGTTATCAGAATTAACACTAACAGAGACAGTCAATGAACAAATAAGTTAATATCCGACTTCTGAAATAGTTAACACGATCATTTTGATAGGGAGCTAAAACACCATAAAAATACTAACATTCTGATTTCAAAACAAACCTCACTAATACTCAAGCTAACTGATTTGAATAAACGCTAAAAATTACAGGTGCACACATTAACGATTTGATACATGTAAAAGAAAAGAAGAAGAAACAGAGACGAACATTAGAATAAAATTAACCTAATAGACCAAGAAACATAAGGAAACTTACCGACTGGACTGGAAATCAAACTTGATGCCTTGGCTTTCTGATTTCATCCTAAAATAATGTTAATCACTCATTTTTTTACCAATACGAGTGAATAACCTTATTTTGTGATGAAACCAGCTCTAAAACTGCAATCATCGTCATTAATTTTGAGTTTTAAGTTTTTGTCAAAATTAGGTCTCATCTTTGATTTGAGATTCGATGAATTTCAAAATTCAAGGGAAAACAAAAAAAGATTGGGGGACGAAAGGTTGCGGGTGTTCTAGGGTATTAATTTGGGATGGTATGGAGTCGGCGTCGCCACCGGGGAATCTTGTGGAGGAGCTAGGATTCGTGGTTTAGGTTGAATATTCGACACGTTCCAGGAACATTCGAAGGAAGGGGGTTTGGATTTGGGAAGAGGAGGTTCAGGTGGTTCTGTGGTGTTAAGGTGGGGTGGTTTGTGAGTTGTCCGCCGCCGTGAGGAGATTCCCGGTGGTGATTGGTGATGGCGTTAGGCGGTGAGTTCAGGTCTGTCTCTGATCCTAAGAGAGACGAGATGGGGGGGGGGGGGGGGGGGGGTTGGTTTGGAAA
>MU714943.1:0-37528 GCA_026770625.1 Nicotiana glauca
TAGGCTTACCTGGTCGCGAAGACTAGGTGTCGTCATGACGTGTTCACAATTGGTGAACTAGGGTCGTGACATGAAGTTCTCATGATATCCTAGGATGGTATGGCACATGCGATATGTTATGGAGGATTGAGAATTGCGTTAGTAAGGTTAAGGTTCAGTTATGAAAAAAAGGACATAAAATTCTTAGGCAGCACGGGCAATTTCAGATGATTAAGGAAAAGGTACTGCTGATTGGAGTGGCTTGATGAGGGTATACATTTCAGAAGGACGAAGTGTCTGAGTTATGGATGCTTAATTGATATTGCGGCACTATCTTGTCTTATCAACTTATGATACGAGTTTGTTAGGTGGCACAAAAGAATTATAGGTGTACCTCTCGTAGGATGATTGAGTATTAGAGGTGTGTTGTATATTCGAGCGGCAAAATTGGGATCAGATATGGTAATTCATGTGCTTTATGGACTTGGAGACTGGAAGTTCTCATAAGCAGGTTAGCTCGTGGTTGAGGACGGTAAAGATGTGGGTAAGTTAGTCAAATGATAGTATGTGCTATAATTTAGTCATTGTGAACCTTCAGAGGATTATTTATCTGTTGTGAGTGACTAGAGTTGGTGAATGGTTCATTAGTAGAGTTATATGGATGTGCATTCTGCATTGGGACGGCTTTATTGACCCTGAATTGTATTGTTGAGGGATGTGTTGATTCGATTGTTATTGATCTTATTAGTAATCTGGGGAGGTCTATGAGTCACCTTTCTGTGTAATGAGGTGTTATGATTTGTTGGTTATAGGCACATATGGTGCGGTTCTATTGGGGTCTTATAGTGGGAGTCGAGCGGGAGGAGTATTGGATATTTCTTGGCGGATGGCGCATCAGTTATGACCATGCGGGTTAGATTAGTGTGTTATGTTCTTATGACGTGAGAAGGGTTCTCAGCATTGTGTTCTGGTGGTATTGGTGAGCTTGAGGTACAACTCTTTCGTTTGAGCCATTTTCATGATTTGAGTATATTTGGACTGTTGCTTATTGGTGCGTGTATTGTGCGAGTTGCGGCTTAGGCCTGTATTGATGTGTCATATCACCAGAGTAGTGTTGGATTAGAGGAGATCGTCGGGGTCATTAATAAATATGAACGGATTCGATTTTAGCATGTTGGAAAGATAATATCGAGGTTCGGCTCAGAAAATTTGCTATGGTGTTTGCCAAGGAAGAAGTTTCATGAATGGTTGATCTGGGAAATGGTTATGGCTTACCACGTGTTTTAGGGATCATTGGCAGTATATGAAAGTATTGGGATGAGACTTTAGTTGATAAGAGTTTTTCTATCGGTATTCAGGTGCTGTGTGCAACTGCTGTGAATAGAAGTTATCGCTATCAGCATTTGAGTTACATGGTTTATCATGGAATTGCATCTGAGGTTGCAGGTATGGTTTGTTACAGCTGGTTCGGGCTTATTCAGAATATAGATGTGAGATTATGATCTTGTGAATGATGTCCGAAGTGGAAATGTGGTTTTAAGGCTTATGGGCTAGGTTGGAATGTGAAAAATGCAGTTTTATTGTGTTATCGAGCCTATATGAGATAGGGTGACGTGGGATCACCCTGGGTATATGCATGGTAAGGTTATTCAGCGATTGATTGGCTTTTAGAACAACTCTGGACACGTTCCGGGACGAACGTATGTTTAAGTGGGGGAGGATGTAACGACCCGATCGGTCGTTTTGAGATTTTGCACTTTGCTCGCTAGTTCTTGGGCATGGCTTGCCCCGTGTGATGTATTATGACTTATGTAAATCGTTGGTTTTGGTTTTCAGGATAATTGGAATGAATTTGGAAGAACAGTTCTCAGTTAAAGCATAAAATTTGAAAGGTTTGACCACGTTTTGACTTTTTAGTATTCGATCTCAGATTTGGATTTCTATGATTTGGTTAGCTCCGTTAGGTGATTTTGGACTTAGGAGCGCATCCGAAATGTATTTTGGAGGTCCATGGTAGATTTAGGCTCAAATTGGCCAAATTGAAAATTTGGCATTTTCCGGTTGGCAGTGAAAATTTTGATATTGTGGTCAGAATGGAATTCTGGAAATAGGAGTAGGTCCATTGTTTCATTTGTGATATGTGTGCAAAATTTCAGGTCATTCAAACGAGGTTTAATAAACTTTTTGATCGAATTCGGAATTTGGAAGTTTTGGAATTCTTAGGCTTGAATCCGAGGGTGATTTGATGTTTTGATATTGTTTTGAGCGTTCCGAAGGTTGGAACAAGTTTGAATTATGTTATGGGGTGTGTTGGCATGTTTGTTTGGGGTCCCATGAGGTTCAGATATGTTTTGGAAGAGTTTTTTTGAAGACTTTGGCATTTTATGCATAAGCATGTAATGATCCAAAGGTCTATTTTTAGTTCTAGAGATTGAAATTGATTTTGAGACTTCCGGAATTTTGATAATGAAATATAGGAGTGATCTGGAAAGTTTGGTCTAATTTCATCAAGTCGCGATTGGGTTTTTAACGCGAATCATGAGTTAATTGTTTAACGAGCGAAATGGATATCGCACTGAGAAAACGAGCTCTGAATTGAGTTTCGATTGAAGGACTATGTTCTTATTATTATTTTTGATTCATAGGAACAAGAATCATCGAATTCCGAGTTCGTATGATGAAGTTAGAGCCGTTTTAGTAAAATTAAAGACTGCTGGTGCATCAGATCCGGTATGGAGCTTTTAGCGACCAGATTTGACCTTCTAGCGACGAGAATTAAGCCTTTAGCGACCAGAATTAAATTTATTAAAGTTGTTACATTTTTTAGCTCATTTTGACGTTTTTTTTGGTGAAAGAACACGGCTTGGGGCGATTTTTGAGCAAGAAATCATGGGAAATATTGAGGTAAGTCACTTGTGATCATTTCTACTCCATAATATTGAATTATCATCAAATAATCCAACTAGATTACATGTTTTTGCGATGTAAATTGGGGATTTGGACCTAGGGATTTGAAAATAAGATTTGAAGATTTGGACGGCGAATTGTTATCGGAATTTAGTAATTTTGGTATGGTTGGACTCGTGGTTGAATGGGTTGTCGGATTTTGTAAGTTTCGTCGGATTTCGAAGCATGGGCCTGGGTGTCGGGTTTGAGCAATTTCGGGATTTTGATGTTAAATTGGATATTTTCGAGTGGGCTTCGCTCCCTTAGCATATTTTAATGATTATGTACTGATTGTGGCTAGATTTGGATCACCCTGAGGTCGATTCATGCGGGCGAGAAATTGCGGGCTAGAGTTTGGACTGGATCAAGGTAAGTAATGATTGTAAATACTGTCTTGAGGGTTTGAAACCTGAGATTACTCATCATTGTGTTATTTTAAGGTAACGCACATGCTAGATGACGAGCGTGGAGTTGTGCACCATTTGGGATTGTGACTTAGTCCGTCCCATACGATTGTTAAGTCGCGTATTTGATTTGAAACCTTATGATATTCCATGTTCTAGAGATTGATATTATATTTTGGACTATATGCCTTGTTTGGGGCCTTGTGCCGACCTATTGAGACCCTTAAGGGCATTTTTACTATTTTTCCTCACTCTATTTGTTTAGAAAGCATATCCTTAGTCATGTTATTACCTGGTTATTGTTTAAATTTGTTTTTACCACTATATTTCTTAGAAATGTGAAAACTGTTTGGGATGGGTTCCCTATTTTATTGATGGTCCGAGTGATCGTGAGGTTGATGACTAAGATTGAGTGTCTGATTGTGAGGTTGCACGCCGCAATGACATATGGATCGGGCTGCATGCCGCAACGGTTACTATATTGTACCTATTGAGCGTGAGTGCTGAGTGTGAGCGTTGATTGGTAGGAGTTGAGTCATGAGTGACTGAGAGGCTAGCTCGAGGGGCGATATATATATACATGCACATGAGTGATGTTTGCCTGAGGGGCCTGATTATGAACTTATTGATTTTCACTTCTCTTTAGAGTGAGTTTCTATCGAATATGTTGATTTAATGACTGTTTTCACTCATCTTTATACTGAGCCTTTGTCGAAAAAATTAGATAAATATTTTTAAACAACTTTCATTTAAGCTGGGGTTTATGAGATGTTCAGAACTTAATCATTGATTTGGCTTTTGTTATTTCCACTGAGATTTTCTTGTTAGGAGGTGTTTATGACTCCTGTTTTGCCTGAGGGGCTGTTTACGAACTATGTTTTGCCCGAGAGGTCGATTATGATTTTTAGTTCTTTTATTAAAGATGGTATTGAACCCCTACTGAATCTGTCAGAAGGCATTTTAAATGATTTTTACCAAAAGCTGGATTTGAAAAGAGGCGATTGACTCGTATTCTGATTTAGCAGCCTGCGTGCTTATTGACTTTAACATAAATGTGGATTCATTGTTTCCTACTACTCAGTCTTTATTTAATCTTATTACTTACTGGTTTATAGTACTCACATTAATCCTTGCACCTCGTGTGCAGATTCAGGTATTTCGGAACCCGGTAGCGGGTATTGGTTGCTCAGACGCGAAGTCATTAGAGTTAGCAAGGTGGCTGCACGACGTTCGCAACACCGCTTCCTTCCTCTCATTTTCATTTATGTACTTAATACATTTTACTATTTTTCTCTATTCAGACCTTGGTAGATGCTCATGACTAGTGAAACCCGATGTCGGGCTTGTGTAATTATTTCGTATTTTTCTTTTATATGTTCATTATGAGATTAACGGTTTATAAATG
Source organism: Nicotiana glauca (assembly GCA_026770625.1). NCBI lineage: Eukaryota > Viridiplantae > Streptophyta > Magnoliopsida > Solanales > Solanaceae > Nicotiana > Nicotiana glauca. The sequence continues at coordinate 4,735 of MU714943.1, forward strand.
GTATAGAAACAACTTTTAATGGAAAATGGTTGACTTGAAAAATTGTGTCGGCTGGCCTTGTCTTCACGAGAGACGCCATCATGACCGGGTCCGGTTTGTCGTGACATAAGGGTTCTTTAAAGGGGTATATGGTGTAACTTCTCCTAAGTAATATCAATCGTAATTTACAACTCATTAGGCGGTAAAAAGGAAAAAAAACAAAAACAAATAGGTAGGATAAATTATAGAAAAGAAAAAAGAACAAAAACAAATGGGCAGGATAAATTATACTCCCTCTGTTCACTTTTACTTGTTCATTTTTGACTTTGCACTCCCTTTAAAAAATAATAAATAAAGTATGTACTTTACAATTTTATCCATAATAATGATAGTATTTTCAAAAGTCTCGAGAAATGATTTGGGAGATGAGTAGTTAATGATAGGGGTAAAACAAGGAAAAAATTTGTCTTTCTCTTTATTTAGTATAGTTAAAGTAAAAGTGAAACTGTATTTTTAGTATAGTGGCAAGTAAAAGTGAACGGAATAATTTACAACATTAAATAACATAAGTACTAGGGTTGGGCATATATCGGGTAAAAGCGATAGCCCGAACCGAAAAAAGCTTATTGGGTTATCGATATCGGGTTATTGGATTAATGGTTCGGTAGCAGTTTAGTATTTTTTTTATTATTGGGTTATCGATTCGAGCCTCAGTTTGTCAAATTTTATAACGGGTTAATCGATAACCCAATAAAATTTAATAAAACTATGATTTTACCTCAAGTATATAAATACATCTAGGGTTTCAACCTTCAGTTCATTCTCGTTTTCTCTTAACTTTTCTCAACCGCAAGTCTTCACTCTTCATTCCATCAATGGTAACAGTGAGATGCACTCTTAAAATTTAATTTTGAGCCTCTTGAATGGTTTGGGGTAGGATTTAACCTCCTTAACATTTACTATTGTTCCTTTGCCCACTTGCCGAATTAGCTACAAGATACCATTTGTGACGTTCAAACTCCAGTGAATTATTCTTTTCTTTTTGCTTAACTGCAGGTCAACTTTATGTAAAACTATTCCTTACTTGATTACTTCCTTTTCTTTGTTTGTAATATGAAAAATTGATAGAACTTGTAAGTGGTATCCTGTGGTCAAGTAAGCAAATTTCAATGAGTAAAACAGAAGTATGTATTTTACAAGAAAAATAGAATAGCAAAATGACTATGCTTGGAATCTGATTACACTACTAGAAATTCGGTAAAAAAAGACCACGACCAACGTTGGTCGCTTATCCCAATATAGCGACCAAAATGCGTCCAAACAGGCTTAGCCGCTATATTGGTGGTCCTTTTTGCTTAGCGACCAAAGTTGGTCGCTAATTAGCGATACAACTTTGGTCGCTAAGTTAGAATGACAAATGTTCAGTGTAAACAAAATACCAACCAACTTTGGTCTGTACAATATATTAATAATATAAATTTAGCGACCAACGTTGGTCGGTATATTTAAATTATGATATTTTTATAATTATTATAATTTAACAATTAACGACCAACGTTGGTTTGTAAACTAAAATATATATTATTTTTAAAAATATATATATATTTAACAATCTGGTTGTCACGACCCTAACCCCGAACCCGGTCGTGATGACGCCTCTCGTGAAGACAAGGCCAGGCAGACCAATACATCACACCTCTTTTAGCATTTAATTACCATAAAACTATTTTAAAGCATGATTTAATAGCAATAAATTCGTGGAAACATAGATAATAATAGTAGAACCATCCCGACACAGCCCAAACCGGGGTGTCACAAGTCATGAGCAACTAATGATCCTGATACAAGTCTACTAAATATGAAATCCGGTACAATAGTTTGAAGAACATAGAAATGATAAGAGAAGGGAGGCACGGGGGCTGCAGACGCCAACAGCTACCTCGTAGTCTCCGAAACACCGCCTGGACTGGGAGGATCAGCACTCAGGAGCGGAATCTGCTATGCCTAAATCTGTACACATGGTGTAGGGAGTAATATGAGTACTCCGACCTAGTGAGTAATAATTATAAATAATGGCTGAAAGCAAAGAAAACACGTAAAAGCACAAAGCATTCAATAACAAAGCAGTAAAATCACTTAGAGCAGTAAATTAGTGAAGAAATTGAGTAAAATCCCTTTTTAATAAGTAAAAATAGGTAATTTGGTAGGTAAATAACAAATAGAAATCCGCCCCTCGGGCACAATATCAATCTCTTAGAATAGTATCAACCCCTCGGGCTCACTCTTAGAACAATATCAGCCCCTCGTACTCACTCTCAGATCATAATGGGTACCAGCGCTCACTGTGGGTGTGCAGACTCCGGAGGGCCCCCTTACGGCCCAAGCGCTATACCAAGCCACTTCGTGGCATCAACTCTCGGCTCTCGGCCTCACATCACGAAAGCCACCTCGTGGCGTATAAATGTGTCTCATGCCCACAGCCTCATATCACTAAATATATCCTCACATCTGGCCCTCGTCCACACTCAGTCCGAAAATCATCACAAGCCCCTCGGGCATTAGTAAAACAATAGTTCTCAGCCCAAAACATCATTTAGAAATATCAATTAAGTCTCAAAACTGAGTAAAAGTGGCTGAGTTGTAAAATCAGTGGAAAACAACAGGACTGAGTACAAGTAATAAGTCAATACAATGAGGAAACAGTGATAAAAATCCCCGAAGGGTTCAAATAGTTGGCATGAAGCCCAAATATGGCAATCAGCCCAAATCATGATGATAACAAATAAGTTTAAGTCAAATATGCGGTAAAATCATCAATCGGGACAGACCAATTCACAATCCCTAATAGTAAACGACCCCACGCTCATCATCAAGCGCGTGTCTCACCTCAATATAGCACTACGATGTGCAATCTGGGGTTTCAAACCCTCAGGACATCATTTACAATCATTATTCACCTCGAACATGCTAAATCTCTAGCTCGCGACGCCTTTACCCCTCGAATCGGCCTCCACGCATGTCGAATCTATCCAAAATTAGAACGAACACGTCACAATATGCTAAAGGAACAAAGTCCAAGCGAAAAAAATAAAAAAATATCAAAAATCCCGAAATTAGCAAAACTTGAGCCTTGGGCCCACTTCTCGAAACTCAATTTTTTTTACATCAACGAGTTCCTTATCTCCTCACGAGTTCATACACACCAAAAGTTCTCAAATCCGACCCCAATTGAACCTCCAAATCCCCAAATCAAATTTCAAAATCCCAAGCCCTAGTTCTTCCATTTTTAGCTTTAGTTCAATGATTTCCTAGGTGATTTCACAATAGAATCACGTTTTAGGTTCAAAAATCTTACCTCCAATCGATTCTACTTGAATACCTCTTGAATCTCCCTCAAAAAGCTCTCAAAATGATAGACTATGGAGGAAAAATGACTCACAATCGCGGATGAATTGTTTTAAAATATTCTGCCCAGGTCTGACCCTTCCTTCTTCGCGAACGTGGTCAAACTCTTGCGTTCGCAAAGCACAACCTAGAATTGACCCAATTTTACTCTATGCAAACGTGACACACTGGTCGCGAATACGATGCCTCAGTTTCCAGACCTACGGGAATGCGAGGCACCTAATGTGGACACGAAGAGTAATTACACTAGACCCCAAATCCTTATACGCGAACACGGGCAGACTCATGCGAATGCGAAGCACAAACTCTTAGCCTTCCGTGAACGCGAGCCCTCAAACGTGAACGCGAAGGCTTAAATTCCTGCCTTCCAAATTCCTTCTACGCGGTCGCGATATACCCCACGCGATCGCGAAGGCTTAAATGTTTGCAACGCCTGAACTGAAAATCTGCAACTTTTCAACTTAGAAAATGGTCCGATTGACCACCCAAAACTCACCCGAGGCCCCTAGGACCTCAACCAAAAGCACCAACACATCCTAAAACCTCATTCAAACTTGTTCCAATCATCAAAACACCTCAAACAACATCAAATCCACTAATTCAAATCGAAACAAAGCCTAAGTTTTCTAACAACTTCCTAAACACACTTTTGATAGAAAACCCAACCAAACCACGCCCGAATGACCCGAAATTTTGCACACACATCCCAAATGACATAATGAAGCTACAGCAACTCTCGAAAATTCCATTCCGACACCCGAATCAAAATCTCACCTATCAACCGAAAACCGCCAAAATATCAACTTCGCCAATTCAAGCCTAATTCTACTCCGGACCTCCAAAACCTATTCCGATCATGCTCCTAAGTCACAAATCACCTCCCGAAGCTAACCAAACCATCGGAACTCACATCAGAGCCCTCTAATGCATAAGTCAACATCCAGTTGACTTTTTATACTTAAACTTTCTTAAAAGAGACTAAGTGTCTCATTTCTTACCAAATCCCCTCCGAACACAAACTAATCAACTTGATCACATAAAACACAGATAACAAAGCATAAAGAAGCAGAAATGGGGGAAATAAAGTGGTAACTCATGAGACGACTGGCCGAGTCATCACATCCTCCCCAACTTAAACAAATATTCGTCCTCGAACGAGTCAAGAAACATACCTGAAGTCTGCTACGCATCTCCCGCTCGGTCTCCCAGGTAGCCTCCTCCATGGGCCGACCTCTCCACTGCACCTTCATTGAAGCTACATTCTTGGACCTCAACTTCTGAACCTAATTCTTTAAAATGGCTGCTGGCTCTACATCATAAGTCAAATCACCCTCCAACTGAACCGTACTGAAATCTAAAACATGGGACGAGACTCCAATATACTTCCGGAGCATAGAAACATGGAAAACCGGATGCACACTTGACAAGCTGGGTGGAAAGGCAAGCTCATAAGCCACCTCCCCAATCCTCCGAAGTACCTCAAAAGGCCCAATGAACCGCAGACTCAACTTCCCTTTCTTTCTGAATCTCACAACACCCTTCATGGGCAAAACCTTCAACAAGACCTTCTCACCAACCATGTCGGACACGTCTCGAACCTTCCTATATGCATAACTCTTCTACCTCGACTGCGCCATACGAAGTCTTTCCTGAATTACCTTCACTTTATCTAAAGCATCCTGAACCAAAACTGTCCCCAATAGCCTAGCCTCACTGAGCTCGAACCAACCAACTAGAGATCTACACCACCTCCCGTACAAAGCCTCATATGGAGCCATATGAATACTCGACTGGTAGCTGTTATTGTTGGCAAACTCTGCAAGCGGTAGAAACCGATCCCATGACCCTTCAAAGTCAATAACACAGGCACGTAGCATATCCTCAAATATCTGAATGGTGCGCTCGGATTGCCCGTCTGTCTGAGGGTGAAAAGCTGTGCTCAACTGCATCTGAGTACCTAACTCTTGCTGAACAGACTTCCAAAACTGGGAAGTGAACTGAGTGCCCCGATCTGATATGATAGAAACTTGGACATCATGCAGCCGAACAATCTCCCGAATATATATCTTTGCCAGCCGCTCTGAAGATTAAGTAGTACAGATAGGAATGAAGTGCACGGACTTGGTTAGACTATCTACAATCACCCAAATAGCATTAAACTTCTTTAAAGTCCGAGGAAGTCCAGTAACAAAATCCATAGTGATCCTCTCTCACTTCAACTCGGGAATAACCATCTGCTGAAGCAAGCCACCTGGTCTCTGATGCTCATATTTCACCTGCTGACAATTGAGGCACCGAGATACAAATCCCACAATATCTTTCTTCATTCTCCTCCACCAGTAATGCTGCCTAAGATCCTGATACATCTTCACGGCACCCGGATGAATAAAATACCGCGAGCTATGGGCCTCCTCCAGAATCAACTCTCTAAGCCCATCCACATTGGGCACACAAATCCGGCCCTACATCCTCAATACCCCATCATCACTGATGGTCACATCTTTGGCATCATCATGCTGAACTCTGTCCCTAAGGACAAGCAAATGCAGATCATCATACTGGCGCTCTCTGATGCGATCATATAAGAAAGACCGAGAAACCACACATGCCAACACCCGAATGGGCTCCGAAATATCCAACCTCACAAACCGATTGGCCAAGGCCTGAACATTAACGACAAGGGTCTCTCCCCAACTGGAATATATTCCAAACTCCCCATACTCACCGCCTTTCAGCTCAAAGCATCAACCACTACATTGGCCTTTCTCGGATGATACGGTATGGTGATATCATAATCCTTAAGCAACTCCAACCATCTCCGCTGTCTCAAATTAAGATCCTTTTGCTTGAATAAATGCTGAAGACTGCGATGATCAGTGAATACCTCACAAGATACACCATACAAATAATGCCTCCAAATCTTTAATGCATGAACTATGACAGCTAACTCCAAATCATGAATGGGGTAGTTCTTCTCATGGGGATTCAACTGACGAGAAACATAAGCAATCTCTACCCTCCTGCATCAATACACAACTAATCCCAACTCTCGAAGCATCACAATACACAGTATATGAACCTAAAGTTGACGGCAAAACCAATACTGGAGCTGTGGTCAAAGCTGTCTTGAGCTTTTGAAAGCTCTCCTCACACTCGTTCGACCATACAAATGGAGCACCCTTCTCAGTCAACTTGGTCAAGGGCGATGCGATAGATGAGAATCCCTAGACAAACCGACGATAATAACCTGCCAAACTAAGAAAACTACGAATCTCAGTAGCTGAGGATGGTCTGGGTCAATTCTGCACCGCCTCTATCTTCTTTGGATCAACATGAATCCCCTCATTGGACACCACATGTCTCAAGAATGCCACTGACCTGAGCCAAAACTCACACTTGGAGAATTTTGCATAAAGCTTCTCCTCCCTCAATCTCTACAACACAAGCCTCAAATTCTCTGCGTGCTCCCCCTTACTACGCGAATATACCAAAATATCATCAATGAAGACTATAACAAACGAATCAAGATAAGTCCAGAACCATTGGTCAACCCAAAAGACATAACCACGAACTCATAGTGACCATATCTGGTTCTGAAGGCTGTATTGAGAATATCTGAATCCTTGATCTTCAACTGGTGATAACCCAAATGGAGATCAATCTTGGAGAACACCATCGCTCCCTGAAGTTGGTCGAATAAATCGTCAATGCAAGGTAGAGGATACATGTTCTTAATTGTTACCTTGTTCAATTGCCTATAATCGATGCACATTCTTATAGTGCCATCCTTATTCTTCACAAACAGAATAAACCCCTTATCTAGGAGTTCCAGAAGCTGCTCCTTTAACTCCTTCAACTCTGCTGGTGCCATACGATATGGAAAAATAGAAATGGGCTGAGAGCCCGGCACCAGGTCAATACCAAAATCAATATCCCTATCCGGTGGGATGCCCGACAGGTTTGCAGGAAATACATCAAAGAAATCCCTCACAACTAGGACATATTCAATACTGGGAGCCTCAGCTCCAACATCCCTCATGAAGGCAAGATATGAGAGATAACCCTTCCCAACCATATGCTAGGCTTTCAAGAAAGAGATCACTCTACTAGGAACATAATCAGTCACACCATGCCACTCGATCAGCAGTGCACCCGGCATAGCCAAAGTGACTGTCTTAGCATGACAGTCTAGAATAACATGGTACAGAGATAACCAATCCATGCCCAAAATGATATCGAAATCCACCATACTCAGTAATAAAAGATCAACTCAGGTCTCCAGACCCCCAATAATCACCAAACATGATCGGTACACATGGTCTACAATAACAGTAGCGCTCACCAGGGTAGATACATGAATAGGTAAGGCAAGAAACTCATAGGGTGTACCCAAATAATGAGAAAAATACGAGGACACATAAGAAATGGTGGAACCGGGATCAAATAATATAGAGGAATCTCTATGGTAGAATGAAATAATACCTAAAATGACAACATCGGAGGTAATGGCATCAGATCTCATGGCTTAGCATAAAAATGGGCCTGGCCGCCGCCTGATCGACCTCCCCCTCTGGGGCGACCCCTAGCTGCTTGACTTCCACCCCTAGCTGGCTGGGCGGGTGGTGAAGTAACTGGGGCAGAAGTTGAGGGCTGACTCCTCTGCTGGGATGAACTAGCAACACGACGAGGACACTGCCTCCATACATGCCCAAGCTCTACACACTCAAAATAACTCCCAGGTGCTGGAAAAGGGGATTGAAGGGAACCCCTCGTACCGAAGTGACTAGCTGATGCACTAGGCATAGAAGAACCCTGAGTTGACGGGGCACGAGATGAACTTTGAGCTGGGAGGGTGCTGATTAAAGGCTGGCCCTACTGAGACCCATAATAACCACAACCTGAAAATGCTCCGTGACTCTCTGGATGGGCTGACTGAGCAGGCCTAAAAGAAGGACCTCTACCATGCTGGAACTGGCCCCTCGAAGGAGCACCACTGTAACTGCCCGATCCTCGAGGCCTCTTGGCCTCCCTCTCCTCTCGGTCCTGACAGCGAGCCATCTCAATCGCACGAGCGATATCAACCACCTCCTCGAACGTAGCACCCAACACTCTCTCTGGTCATAAGAATACGGAGATAGTAGTTAAGGCCATCAAAAAATCTCCTGATCCTCTCACGATCAGTCAGAACCATCCAAATGGAATGATGAGCCAACTCAGAAAACCTCTACTCGTACTGTGACACAGTCATATCCCCTATCTCAGTTACTCGAACTGTCTACACAGCTCCTCTCAGCGGGACTACAGTACATACTTCTCCAAGAAGAGAGTGGAGAACTGCTGCCAAGTAAGGGGCACTGCACCAACCGACCTACGCCACTCATATGCCTCCCACCAAGTGAAGGCAGTCCCAGAAAACTGAAAGGTGGTAAATGCCATACCACTAGACTTAAGAATCCCTGCTGTACGGAGCATCCGCTGACACTTATCCTAAAAACCCTGGGTATCCTCACCCTCAGCACCATTGAATGACGGAGGCTGGAGTCTACCAAACCTCTCAAGATGATGCTACTCATCATCCGGCATAACTGGTATGATGAACTCCTGAGCTGGTGCAACCGGCTGGGCTGGAGATGCCTCCGGTATCTGTAGTCCCTGCAGGACCTACTCAGGTGTGCGAGCAGCGGGGGTCTGATTGCCTCCCTTGGCATGTGAAGTAGCTGCTGCTGTGGTGGTTGAAACTGCCTGAGCCAGGCCAGTGCAAAGTATCAAGATCTGTGCCAAGACCTCCTGTAGACCCGGTATCACGATGGGCACAGCTGGTGCCTGAACTAGTGCTGCTGGAGGGATCACAGGTGCTACCGTCACTGCTCTGCCACTGCCAGGACCACGACCGTGCCCACGGCCTCTAATGGCCTCAGTGGGTGGCACTGGTGGTCGTCCACCTTGTCTGGTAGCTCGCATCCTCACCATCTGTGAGAGAATAGAATAACAGAAGTTTAGTTCTCGGATCAACAAGTTCGCACGACAAGAATTTCAAGAATATGAAGTTTTTCCTACTCATGATGGCACCTCTCGTGAAGACAAGGCTGGCCAAACCAATACAACACACCTCTTTAAGCATTTAATTACCATAAAACTATTTTAAAGCATGATTTAATAGCAATAAATTCACGAAAACATAGATAATAATAGTAGAACCATCCAGACACAGCCCAAACCGGGGTGTCACAAGTCATGAGCAACTAATGATCCTGATATAAGTCTACTAGATATGAAATCCGGTACAATTGTTTGAAGAACATATAAATGATAAGATAAGGGAGGCACGGGGGCTGCGAACGCCAACAGCTACCTCGTAGTCTCCGAAACACCGCCTGGACTGGGAGGATCAACACTTAGGAGAGGAATCTACTATGCCTAAATCTGCACACACGGTGCAGGGAGTAATGTGAGTACTCTGACCCAGTGAGTAATAATTATAAATAATGGATGAAAGCAAGAAAACACGTAAAAGCACAAAGCACTCAATACCAAAGCAGTAAAATCACTTAGAGCAGTAGATTAGTGAAAAAATCAAGTAAAATCCCTTTTTAATAAGTAAAAACAGGTAATTTGGCAGGTAAATAACAAATACAAATCCGCCCCTCGGGCACAATATCAATCTCTCAGAATAGTATCAGCCCCTTAGGCTCACTCTCAGAACAATATCAGCCCCTCGGGCTCACTCTCAGAACAATATCAGCCCCTCAGGCTCACTCACAGAACAATATCAGCCCCTCAGGTTCACTCTTAGATCACAATGGGTACACGGGGCTCACTGTAGGTGTGTAGACTCCGGAGGGGCCCCTTACGGCCCAAGCGCTATATCAAGCAACCTCATGGCATCAACTCTCGGCTTTGGCCTCACATCACTCAAGCCACCTCGTGGCGTATAAATGCATCTTAGGCCCTCGGCCTCATATCACTCAGTATATCCTCATATCTGGCCCTCGGCCGCACTCAGTCCGAAAATCATTACAAGCCCCTCGGGCATTAGTAAAATAATGGTTCTCATACCAAAACATTATTTAGAAATATCAATTAAGTCTCAAAACTGAGTAAAAGTGGCTGAGTTGTAAAAATAGTGGAAAAAAATAGGACCGAGTTCAAGTAATAAGTCAGTACAGTGAGGAAAGAGTGATAAAAATCCCCGAAGGGTTCAAATAGTTGGCAAGAAGCCCAAATATGGCAATCAACCCTCATGATGATAAAAAATAAGTTTAATCAAATACACAATAAAATCATCAATTGGGACGGACCAAGTCACAATCCCCAATAGTAAATAACCCCATGCTCATCATCAAGCGTGTGTCTCACCTTAATATAGCACTACGATGTGCAATTTGGGGTTTCAAACCCTCAGGACATCATTTACAATCATTACTCTCCTTGAAACGGCTAAATCTCTAGCTCACGACGCCTTTGCCCCTCGAATCGGCCTCCACACGCGTCGAATCTATCCAAAATCAGATCGAATAAGTCACAATATGCTAAGGGAACAAAGCCCAAGCTAAAACAATTGAAAAAAAATATCAAAAATCCTGAAATTACCAAAACCCAAGCCTCGGGCCCACTTCTCGAAACTCAAATTTTTTTACATCAACGGGTTCTCTATCTCCTCACGAGTTCATACATACCAAAAGTTCTCAAATCCTACCCCAATTGGTCCTCCAAATACCCAAATCAAATTTCAAAATCCCAAGCCCTAGTTCTTCCATTTTTAGCTTTAGTTCTATGATTTCCTAGGTTGATTTCACAATAGAATCACGTTTTAGGTTTAAAAATCTTACCTCTAATCGATTCTCCTTGAATCCCTCTTGAATCTCCCTCAAAAGCTCTCAAAATGATTGACTATGGAGGAAAAATGACTCAAAATCACGGATGAATTATTTTACGGAAAAGGGTATGATATATCCTTGTACTATGGTAAATTGTTTAAAATTATCCACCGTTATACTATTTGGCCATAAAAGTCCCTACCGTCCAACTATCCTAGCAAATCTGCCCTTATTTTGACGGAAGTGCCGCGTGGCCAGATTTTAAAAAGAGGCAAGGATGGATGCCACGTGGCACTTCCGTCAAAGTAAGAGCAGATTTGTTAGGATAGTTGAACGGTAGGGACTTTTATGGACCAATAGTATAACGGGGGACAATTTTAAATAATTTACCATAGTACAAGGATATATCAGACCCTTTTCCGATTATTTTAAAACATTCTGCCCCGGTCTGACCCTTCCTACTTCGCGAACGCGGTCAAACTCTTGCGTTCGCGAAGCACGACCTTGCATTGACCCAATTTTACTCTATGTGAACGCGACACACTGGTCGCGAACGCAATGCCTCAGTACCTAGACCTGCACGAATGCGAGGCACCTGATACGGACGCTAAGAGTAATTCCATTGGACCCCAAATCCTTATATGCAAACGAGGGCAGACTCATGCGAACACGAAGCACAAACTCTTAGCCTTACGCGAACGCGAGCTCTCAAATGAGAACGCGAAGGCTTAAATTCCTGCCTTCCCAATTCCTTCTAAGCGGTCACGATGTACCCCATGCGATCGCGAAGGCTTAAATGTTTGCAATACCTGAACTGAAAATCTGCAACTTTTCAACTTAGAAAATGGTCCGATTGACCACCCGAAACTCACTCGAGGCCTCCGGGACGTCAACCAAAAGCACCAACACATCCTAAAACCTCATTCAAACTTGTTCCAATCATCAAAACACCTCAAACAACATCAACTCCACTAATTCACATCGAATTCAAGCCTAAGTTTTCTAAAAACTTCCGAAACATGCTTTTGATAAAAAACCCAATCAAACCATGCACGAATGACCTAAAATTTTGCACACACATCCCAAATGACATAACGAAGCTATAACAACTCTCGAAAATTCCATTCCGATACCCGGATCAAAATATCACCTATCAACCGGAAATCACCAAAATATCAACTTCGCCAATTCAAGCCTAATTCTACTCGAGACCTCCAAAACCCATTCCGATCACGCTCCTAAGTCACAAATCACCTCTCGAAGCTAACCAAACCATCGTAACTCACATCCGAGCCCTCTAACACATAAGTCAACATCCAGTTAACTTTTCATACTTAAACCTTCATAAAAGAGACTAAGTGTCTCGTTTCTTACCAAATCCACTCTGAACACAAACTTATTAACTTGATCGCATAAAACACGGATAACGAAGCATAAAGAAGTAAAATGGGGAAAACGAAGCGGTAACTCATGAGACGATTGGCTGGGTCGTCACACTGGGATCATAAGCGACCAACTTTGGTCGTTTATTTTAAATTTTTGAATTTTTAATTTTTTTTATAGATAAGCGACCAACCTTGGTCGCTAATTTCCAGGATTTTTAAAAAAATAAAATCTGGGTTCATTAGCGACCAACCTTGGACGTCAATGTTTAATTTTTTAATTTTTTTAAAAATATAAGCGATCAAACTTGGTCGCTAATTGCCAGAAAATATTTTTTTTATTAGGTTAGCGACCAACTTTGGTCGCTTTTCTAGGTAATAATTTCGGCATAAAATACCTATTTTGGCAGCTACACCACTTGCTAGCATACCAAAATCCCTAGATAACAATATAATTCAATTCATAAACTACAATTTCAATACCAAAATCTCTAGAAAAACAACAACACAATAACAACAGCAACAGAACAACACAACACAACAACAACAACAACACAACAACAACACAATTCAAAAAATACATTGAAACCAAAAAATTAAAGTTCAATAGAACTAACAAATTAAACTAACAATACTAAGTTAATGGTTATTACAACTAGTTCAAAACCAGTTCTATTTGTCTAGTTAAAAGTATATAAAAGTCAAGGAGTGTTTTGTACAACATCATTATCATCACAGTCTGATGAAGTTTCATCACCGAGATGGTATACAGAAGGGTCTACTTGTCGAGGACGGGAATAACGATCAAGGGGAGGACGGGAGGAATGAGCACAGGGAGGACGAAAGGAATGCTCACTTTCAAGTCGATCCTCTGGAGATGACTCATGAGACCGGGGAATCGGGAAAGCTCCAAAACCTAGGAGATTTTTGAGATGAGCTTGGATGCCAACGTACTGAGCATCTCTAAGATTTTCTCTTTCCTTGGCCGCTTCTAGCTCAGATGTGAGCTTTTTCACAGTATCGTGCATAGCTGAGAGGCTCTCCCCATCAAGTTGCTCGCCTTGCGAGGAAGTCCCTATTCCTTGTATTTCACACTTATAGCGATGGAATTTCTTAGTAGGAAGCCCGTATACCTTCCCCCATTTTGGACCACCAGCAACATCCATCCATATTCTTTCAACATCCTCGTTTGAAGGTTGGATTGACTCGCCCAACTCATTAAGTGGCTGACTGCATATGAATTTCTCCACTTCAGCTGTGAAGCAACCCTATAAAAAAATTACATTGAATTAGTATTTCAAAATTTATATAAAAGTAAATCAAAATACTTAATAAAAAGTGAAAACTTACATGTACAGTCGACGCTCGACCCTCTATCCACCTTTCTTGATCCGTCTCTTTCTTCTTCTTTACAATATGAGTCTCCTTAAATAGCTTATTTTTGTTCATTAGACGCCCCAACTTCTTTTCCTGAAAACTCATAAATTTTAGTTAATAAACAGAATAGATATACTTTGAAAATTAAAATAAATTAAGCAATTACGTACCAATCTTCTTTTTATTGTCCCTAGACTGATCATACCTCCAGTGTGCAAGGAGCCTCCCTTCTAAGATGCGCGAGCTTTCTTTCCTTTTTCTATCTTCTCTAAGAACTTTGTGGTAAGCCATTGCCTTTGCAAATAGTCCCATAAATTTTGAAGCAACCAGTCACACTTTTGGTTAAACTTTCTAGCTTTGGAGAAACTATGCGACAACCGCTTGCGAGCTTTGTGATGAAAATTTGCAGCCACTTCCGTGCTATAGCGGTGTTCCTATACATACTTGCTCTGTATTTCAAAAGTTAAATATTATATGGAAATATCATAAATATAAATAATTATACTGCTTAAAAGAATATTTATACCTTAAATTGATTGAAAATTTTCTCCTTCAGCAAGAATGGGAATTCACTCCAAGTCGCATAAGAGCCATCATAAAGCTTTCTGGTGGCTTTGGTGATTATCCCCGTAGTAATATTACTTGGGATGAACCAAAAATTTAATAAAAAAATACATTAATATCTTAGTACAAACTGTACAAAATAATAATTGTAAATATAACAAATAACTCTTACCCATCACCCTCAGGGACTATGATCCTGCCATATTAATCATAATGCACCTCCTCGTCATCATTAGCATCATCGTCCGAAGCATGTATATCAGAGGCATGTGTGGAAGGTGTGGGGGGGTTAGAGCTAGTATCTCGCAGGTGAAGGCCTGAAATAGATGAGTCCCTGATGAAGATGGCTGCAATCCCTATGACTGCAACATAGCTGGATGGACCGCAAGTGGCTGTGATACTGATTGCTGTGACCTGAGTGGATATGACATTGATGGCTGTGATCCATATGGATGTGACATGGATCGATGCAATCCATGCGATGCAGATGGCTATGATTCATATGGTCGTGAGGCAGTTGGACATGCTGGACGTATAGTCCTATGGCCCTGTGATGAAAGACCTGGTGTTTGCACGAAGGTGTAGGGCTCATGATGCTGTGGTAGCTCAGAATAGCCCTGGGGTGGAAGATAAGACATAGGCATAGGCATAGGCATCTCTGAAGAGGGTGGAAAAGATTGAGTATTATCTTCCACCCTCCTCTTTGGTTTCCTAGCCTTTTCTCGACCCAGAGAATCAGTAAGGTCATTGTTACCTTGACCCTTGCCTGTCATCTGCATAATATAATACATATTTAGATTGAAATATATAAGAAACTAGCTATAAATGAGAGTTATTAAAGAAACCAACTTTTTAAGCCTCATCGACGTATTGTTCCTCTTCCGAGAATTCTTCTTCCTTACTAGTTTGAGCTTCATTAGTTGATTCTTCTTCCTCATTTTCTATAATTCTTACTTCATTTATATCAACTTCTTCCAATATGTGTTCAGGATGTTCCAAATCATTTTCTAAAAGTTTGTCCACTATTTGGTGAACACTGGAGATATCTTTTTGATATGCAACATCTAACACATTCTTGACTTCTACCCTACCTACAGGCTTGGTTTTTATTACAACCCACCAATCAGACTTATTCCACCACAATGGATAAGGAGCATAATACACTTTCCTAATATTATGTGCAATTATGAAAGGATCATAGCGATCATACTCCCTCGTATGCTTAACCTCAACTATGTTGTATTGATTGTGTACTCTTATACCTCTTGTTGGATTTGGGTCAAATCCCTTGCATCTAAAGAGTATCAATTTTTTAAATGGCCAACCTGCATATTCTAGTTCTATTATTTCTTTGAGCACACCATAGTAATCAATATCTCCAACTTGGCTGTCATCACCACCTTGAACCCACACCCCGCTGTTGTTGCTATTTTTATTTTTAGAGCAATCCTATGTATGAAACTTATAACCATTCACAACATACTTAGACATTGTTGTGACCTCAAGCCCAAGATATATCTTTCAAAAATTGATTTACATAATTATTTGGAACATTTACCTACATATTGTTTAAAAAAATTCATAAGTTAGCATAACTTCCAACATTGTTTACCTACATAGTGTTAGAATATTTTAAGGATAAACTTATAAATTGTTTGAACCACGTATCAAATCTCGTATATACAACATCATGGCCAAATTGACCCACGAAGTGACTGTGACACATCAAATATTTTTAGTAGTTGCATTGAGATGTAATCAAAGTAAATTTTATATTTTGATAACTACTAAATCAATACTTACTTGAGAAATGGTACAACTTTGTGACAATTTAGCAACACATGAAGTGTAGCTGACTTGTACTCCATATCACTCAAACTTCTCTTTCTAACATCCTTAGAACATCATCCTGGTTGATTGAATATGGACAGAAGAGGATATAATGGATCATTCACACATTCGACGTGTGCCTATTGGGCCTATTTGTAGCACATAGTACATTACTCTCAAAATAATAAGAACAAAAATGAGCAATTTTCTTTGCAAGATAAGCTTCGCATATAGATCCTTTAATCCTATTCCTCTACTTAACAAATTGTTTGCATTTGCCAATTGTCCTACATAATTTCAGGTTAGCCAAGAACATAACATTCAAATAAAATAGAAAATTACATCAAACTTATAATGTTACCTCTTAAGGGATACATCCATTTGCATTGAAAAGGCCCTCCAAGTCGTGCCTCATGTACAAGGTAGATTGGAAAGTGTTCCATCACATCAAAAAACCTACATGAAAATATCTTTTCCATCTTAGTAGAAGTTACACGAATGTTCAGATCCATCCAGAGTAGGTTTTCTTCCCTTAATGTGGAAGAACACAAGTCTTTGAAAAACAAACTAATCTCTGTGATGAGTTTCTAGATTCTTTCAGGCAAACCACAAAATGCAATAGGCACTAAGGTCTCCATGAAAACATTACAGTCATGACTTTTCAAATGGCTCAACTTCCCTACATCCATATCAACTTTTTTTCCAAGATTCAACACATAACCCTCAGGCATCTTCAATTTCGTTACCCAATCAAAAATTTGCTATCTTTCCTCCAAGGTAAATGTGTAACTTGCTTTGGGATTTAATATCATACCATTGTTTTCTGTCTGCAAGTATAATTCAGGTCGCCTGCAATATTCTTGTAACTCCATTTTATCCTTCGGGTTGTCCTTTGTCTTACCTTTAACACCCATCACTATGTTGAATAAATTATCAAAATAATTCTTCTCAATATGCATGAAATCAAGGTTGTGACGGAGAAGATTATCCTTCCAATAAGGCAACTCCCAAAATAGACTCTATTTCGTCCAATTATGAGTAACACCGTATCCGGGGAATCTATAAGGTGGAGCTTCAGTAACTTTACTGAAGTTCTAGACCCTCTCCCAAATTTCTTCACCTGAAAGTATCCAAGGTGGAGAATCATATTCCATTTTATTCTTTTTGAATGCATTTTTCATCCTTCTAAACTCATGATCAGGAGGCAAGAATTGACGATGACAATCAAACCATGATTGCTTTCGGCCATGTTTCAAAGTGAACGCTTTACTATTTTCTATACATTAAGGACAAGCTAGCTTCCCAGCAATCATCCACCCAGACAACATTCCATACGCAGGAAAATCATTAATTATCCACATTAAATTAGCACGCAAATTGAAATTCTGCATGGTTGATATGTCATATATTTCAACACCATCGTACCACAATTGTTTAGCTTATCAATCAAAGGTTGCAAATATACATCAATCAAAATTTTCGGATTACGTGGACCGGGGATAATACAATTTAAGAATATATATGTACTAGTCATGCACAACTCGGGTGGTAGATTATAAGGTGTAAGAAAGACATGCCAACATGAATATGGTGTCGCCGATACATAAAAAGGTGTGAAGCCATCCGCACACAGACCTAACCGAATGTTCCTTGGTTCACTAACAAAATCTGGATATGTCCTACAAAGTGCTTCCAAAGCTTCTCCATCTGAAGGATGACATATATTACCAGGTGGTCTTCTATTTTCAAAGTGCCATCTCATATGAGGAGCAGAACTCATCGACGCATATAACCTCTTTAACCTAGGTATAAGAGGTAAATAATGCATCGCCTTGATAGCGACCATATTCCTGCTGGAAAGCCTCTTGAAATGAGGCTTTTCGCAAAATTTACAACTGTTTAAATTTGCATCATCTTTATAATATAACATGCAACCATCTTCACAACAATCAATTCTCATTGATGAAAGTCCTAACCTAGAAACTAATCTCTTTGCCTTATAGAACAGGTAATTTGATATTAAGGTCAACTAGTTCACTTATAAGGTCAATGAAAGAGTCCATGGCTGCTTGAGAAATATTCCAATCAGATTTGATACTTAGTAATCTAACTACAACATACAGCTCAGAGTGCGGACTTCCTTTACGTAGTGGATGACTAGCTTCCTCTAACTATTCATAAAAACGTTTTGCATCATCATTAGGAGTTTGTTCAACATTTTTATTGGGCTTACCCCTAAGTGCATCCCAAAAGCATCCGCAACCATATGATGAATTCTACAATCACGATTTGTATTTTCCACGGACCTACTACTTTCACTCACAATCATGTTATGAAATATCCCATGGCTACCATCGATCTCTCCATGATTAGTCCACACAAAGTAATTTTCTATAAACCCCTTCATATAAAGATGATGCTTAACTTCCTCCGGTTTTCCAAACTTCATACAATCGCACCTAACACAAGGGCATCTAATTATGTCTTCACTTAGGTATGGTGGAAGTGACATTTCATGTCTAATAAAGTCATCCACCCCTTCTACAAAATCTTCCCGTAATCTTCGCCGATTAGGATAATTCCTATTGTACATCCAAGTACGATATTCCATCTATACAAACAAAACAAGAACAAATTAATTTAGTTAATTCATATCCTAATCTTTTTTAGTTAATTAATTTCATATCCTAAATTTTCAATTTATAAACTAAAAGTTCAATTTATAAATAAAAAGTTCAATTTATAAACTAAATTTTAATTCATAAACTAAAAGTCCAATTTATATCCTAAAATACTCAATTTATAAACTAAAATTTCATATAAATTAAAATTTCAATTTATAAACTAAAAGTTCAATTCATATCCAAAAAGTTCAATTCATAAATTAAAAGTCCAATACATAAACTAAAAGTCCAATTCATATCCTAAAAGTCCAATTCACATCCTAAAATTTCAATTCATATCCTAAAATTTCAATTCATATCCTAAAATTTCAATTCGTAAACTAAAAGTCCAATTCATATCCTAAAATACTCAATTCATAAACTAAAAGTCCAATTCATATCCTAAAAGTTCAATTCATATCCTAAATTTCAATTTATAAACTAAAAGTTCAATTCATAAACTAAAAGTTCAATTCATATCCAAAAAGTTCAATTCATAAATTAAAAGTTCAAATCATAAACTAAAATTCCAATACATAAACTAAAAGTCCAATTCATATACTATGTAACGACCCGCCGGATTGTTTTGCCTTTTTGAATCCTGTTCCCTTAAATAAAACTCCCCTTTCTTGCTATAGCTAATTTACCACCTGTGGGGACGGTTGGTTCGAGATTTGGAAGAGTTTTGGGTGTAATGTGGCCATTTGATTCCTTTGTATTTTTTAAAAAGACTAAGTTTGACTTTGGTCAACATTTTGAGCAAACGAACCCGGATTGTGATTTGATGGTCCCGGAGGGTCCGTAGGAAAATATGGGACCTGGGAGTATGCCCAGAATCGAATTTCGAGGTTCCTAGCCCGAGTAATGAATTTTTATTAGGAATTGTTAATCTAAAGTTTTAAGGATTTAAAGAAAACTAAGTAATCATTTATTTCCTACGTATCAGGTTTGTATTTTAGTTTCGAAGCCCGATATAGGTAGGAAATATCATTTAAGACTTGCCTGCAAAATTTGGTGCCAATCCGAGTAGTTTTCAGGCGTTTTGGCCTGTTGGAGGAAAATTAAGAACTTGAAGTTCATAAGTTTGATTTATTTGGTTTTAGGGGATGATTTCTAGATTTAGCGTTGTTTCGGGTGTTCCGAATGTTTGAGTAGGTCCGTCTCATGATTTTATACTTGTCGATATGTTTGGGCGAGGCCCGGAAGCCCCGAGCGTCAATCGGACGAGGCTCGAGTGAAGTGGAAATTTTGGGAAAGGGTTGAAGGATTGCTGCTTCTGTTATAATCGCATCTTTGGTTCTTGGACCGCATATGCGGTCATTACATTGCAAAAGCGGCCTAGGTGGCCAGGCCAGGAAACCGCAGATGCGGCTCCCAAGCTGCAGAAGCGGCTTTGCAGATGCGTCCCTGAGACAGCAGATGCGGTCCCAACTTTCCCTCCCCTTTTCGCTGATGCGGTCCCCTGACCGCAGATGCGGAAATAACTGAGCCAGTGAGGTTTATTAAAGACGGTTCCTAAGTCATTTTTATGACATTTTCACTCCTCCTTTGGGCAATTTGGGAGCTTTTGAGAGAAGGACTTCACTTAGCATTATGAGGTAAGTTTATTCCACCCATCCTTAGTTTAATACTTGCATATTAGGCAGATTAAACACTAGAAATTAGGTAAAATCAAGGTATTAGAGAAAGAACTAGGGTTTTGCTAAAAGTTAGATTTAACTACAAAAATTATTATGGAATTAATTAGAAATAATATATTATTGATCCTTAGGTTGTAGGGAACAACTTTCTTCGAGAAATTTCGGAATCCGGGCACGTGGGCCCAGGGTCAGATTTTAGGAAAATTGTGTTAAGGGTTGGAAAATTCCTTAAATAGTTAGAATTCGATCTTGTGAGTATATATTGACTAGTTCCTCCTTTATTTAACTAGTTTGGGATCGTTCGGCTTTGAATTGAGGATCCGGGCTCGTTATTGGCATTGGAAGTGCACTTTGGACTGATGCGAGTCTCCTTTCTAACATTGTAAGAGAGAATTGTCCTCATAGGTATAATAATCGAATAAATTGCCACTATATGTGGGGGCTACGTACGCACTAGGTGACAAGATTCCATGCGTAGCTACTATTATGCTAAGTCCGGGTAGTCTAGGACCCATAAGCATGCTCTATGTGATTTACTTGTAACTTGATGCTTAGATTCAAATTATTATAAACCATGTTGATTAAATTGAATGAGACTAGTGGTAGGGACCTTATTTTCTTGGCCTTTTAAAGAGAAATTGAACATACCTGTGAATAACTGTTCTAGAGTTATATACTGTTATCTGCCTATTGCTGTGTTTAATTATGTTGACCGTGTCACATGACTGATTCGCGATTGGGGTAATAGATGCATATATATATATATATATATATATATATATATATAGATTCCCACGATAATATTTGGAAAGGAACTGTTATTCTACGCTTATAAATGCTTAATAACTTGGGAAATCCATGCTTATTATGAACTCCTCTCACTTTATTTGACCCTAGTAGGTATCATGTCGACCTTTCATCTCTACTTCTTCGAGATTAGACGGGATACTTACTGGGTACATATTGATTATGTACTCATACTACACTTCTGTACTTAATTGTATAGGGTCTTAGACAGGTACATCTATCTATCAGTCGGGTGCGCAACATTGAGCAGATTCGAGACTCCTACGGTGAGATGCTTCGCATCCGTGCCGTTCAACAGCTTGAAGGAGTTTTCTTATGTATTTATGCTGTCTATTCTATTTCAGACAGTAGGGTAGTGTGTTTTGTTGTATATTCTACTAGTTTCCCACTACTTGTGACATCAGGTCTTGGCACACACATTAGTAGACTGTATTATTTTGGTGTTGTATTATTATTATGACTTTATCCATCGTTTCTAATTTATTTCCAACTTAAAGAATTATTTCAACTATTTTGGGGTTAAAGTTATCGAAAGCTTAGTTAGTAACTTCCGTGTTAGCTTTCCCAGAAATCGTGTTAGGCGCCATCATGACCTGTTATGTTATTGGGTCATGACAATATGGTATCAGAGCACTAGGTTCACGTAGGTCTCACAAGTCATGGGAAAACCTAATAGAGTCTTATAAATTGGTACATAGACATTTGTATTTATCTTTGAGAGGCTATAGGGTATTAGGAAAGACTACTCTTTATTCACTTCGCATCATGCAATGTTTGGTATACTAAATTTCCCCTCTTCTATTCTCGCACAGATGGTGAGGACACGCACGGCTGATGTCCCGTGCCCGGGAGGAGCTGCTCCCCCCATTGCTAGAGGCCGAGGCAGAGGCCGGGGGAGGGCACCGGCCTATGGTAGGGGGACGAGGGCGTCCCAGAGCTATTCCAGTAGAACCACCAGCAAATTCTGTGTGAGATCCTATCATTGAGGAGCAACGCAAGGCGCCCGCGGCTAAGCCCACCCCGGCATACTCTATGACAGCACCGGGATATCAGGAGGTCATGGGCCGTATGCTATGATTCATGGATTCTATGACTCAAGATGGTTTATTTCTAGTGGATCCAGCCACCTCACAGGCACGAGGGGGAGCACAGACCCCTACGACCCAGGCTCCTAGCCATGCAGCTGCAGTATATCAGACCCCGAGTGCACTACCCGCAGATGGGGCACAACCAGTTGCTACAGTAGCACCCCAGCCCAGACCGACTACAGATGGTGACCCGCAGAAGCTATCGGACAGATGGACGAGACTTCACCTTCCTATCTTCGGGGGTGAGTGTCATGAGGATGCCCATGACTTCATTGATAGGTGTAGGGACAAACTGCACAACATGAGGATATTGGAGTCGCATGGAGTGGACATCACTACTTTTCTGCTTGAGGGAAGGGCTCGTAGATGGTGGCAGTCCTACGTTTTTGGCAGGCCAGCAGGTTTTCCTTCCATCATTTGGAGCCAGTTTGCACAGTTATTCTTGGATAGGTACATTCCACCTTCTGAGAGGGAAGAGCTACAGTATCAGTTTGAGCATCTTGAGCAGGGTCAGATTTCTGTGACCGATTATGAGGCAAGGTTTTCTGAGTTGTCTCACCATGCACTCATGATACTTCCCACAGATGCAGAGAGAGTGTAGAGGATTTTTGCGGGGTTGCACCCCAATATTCGATCTGTTATAGCCTGAGAGGTAGAGAGTGGTACGGAATATCAGCTAGTGGTTGAGATTGCTCGCATGATTGAGGGGTATCGCTGAAGGGGTAGAGAGCAGATGCAGCAGGATAAGAGGGCTAGATTTTTGGGAGAGTTCAGAGGTGCCCCATCTAGGGGTAGAGGTCACTTCGGGAGGGGTCAGCCCAGTAGACCCCCATATTCAGCACCACCACCCTCTTCCCGAGGTGCTCCAGTGAGACCTTATTTCAATGCGATGCCGGAGAGTTCTTACCGCCCACCAGCTATTCAGGGTTCCTTCGACGGGTATTCTGGTTATCAGGATTCTTCTAGTACTCACTCCAGCGCTGTGCTAGAGAGTTCCTATCGCCCCCTGGCCATCCAGGGTTCTTCCAGTTGGTATTTGGGTCAGCATGCTCAAACTTCAGGGAAATAGGCCATGGTACCGAGAGTATGCTACGAGCGTGGAGATCAGGGTCACATAAAGGGGACCTACCACAGACTTTGAGGCAAGGCAGTGCAGCAGGGTCAGCAGCCCATGATATCAGCACCAGCTACCCAGCCACCTAGAGGTAGAGGGCAGGCTGGTAGAAGCTGTCCTAGAGGTGGAGGTTAGGCAGGGAGAGGTCAGCCAGCTACTGCTCAGGAAGGTGGAGGCCAGCCAGCCGGCACTGCAGCTAGATTCTATGCTCTTTCACCTAGGCCAGATGCATTGGCCTCAGACGCCGTCATCACATGTATTATTTTCATTGGTGGTAGAGATGCTTCGGTATTATTTGATCCAGGGTCTACTTATTCATATGTATCATCTCTGTTTGCTTGTTTCCTGGTTGTTTCTCCTAAGCCTTTGTGCACTCTTGTTCATGTGTCCACTCTTGTGGGTGATTCTGTGGTTGTGGATCGGGTCTACCAGTCCTGTGTGGTCACGTTCTGTGGTTTTGAGACAAGAGCAAACCTCCTGTTACTTGATATGATCGATTTTGAGGTCATCTTTGGCATGGACTGGTTATCTCCATATCACGCCATCCTAGATTGCCATGCCAAGACTGCTTCACTAGTGATGCCAGGGTTGCCGAAGTAGGAGTGGAAGGGTTCCACAGTTGATACACCTAGTCGGATTATTTCTTTCCTGAATGCTGGGCATATGGTCGAGAAGGCGTGTTTGGCTTATTCAGCTTATGTTCGAGATACCACCACAGAGTCTCCAACGATTGATTCAATTCCAGTAGTTCAAGAGTTCGCCGATGTTTTTCCTTCTGATCTTCCTGACATGCCTCTAGATTGTGATATTGATTTCTGTATTGATTTGGCTCCAGTCACTCAGCCTATATCTATTCCACCGTACCATATGGCTCTTAAGGAGTTGAAAGAGTTGAAGGAGCAGCTTGAGGAGTTGTTGGTGAAGGGGTTTGTTAGGCCCAGTGTATCGCCTTGGGGTGCACCAGTGTTGATTGTGAAGAAGAAAGATGGGACTTGTGAGCACGTGATTTTTGCCCTATGTGAATTATTCCCAAAAATTCAAACAAAATGATTTCTTCTATTATTTTTCAATTTTGTGGATTTTTGTGACATTTTATGTTAATTGTTGGCATTCTGTTTGTGCATTTTAATTCATATGAAAAATATAAAAAATACACTTGACATTTGCATTTAGGATTTAATTTCATATTTTAGGATTAATTAGTAGTTACGTTGTTTTTTAAAACAAAATATAAAGAATATAACAAAAATAGTCCATTTCGCATTTTTAATTGTTAATTGTTGAATTTGTCATGAGTTTACTTTTAAATAAGACTTAATCAATTTTTATGAATTAATTAGCTTAATTTTGGAAATAAGTTAGATCTTTATTTTAATGTTGTATTTTAATAAGATCAGAAAAATACAAATACAAAATGAAAACAAAAAAAGGAAATAAAAGGAAACAATTAAAAAGAAGGTATTAATAAAAGACCCCCGAATTGGGCCATGTTAGTTAATTCTGCCCAGCCCAAACACAAAAAAATACGCCCGAACCGGCCCAACTAACGTTCCCACCCGGTCAGTCTCCAACATATCCAAAACGACCCCGTCTTGTGACCAATCAATCCTGGCCGTCGAGGTCAGCTAACCTAACGGCTTAGAAGGGGGGCCTCATATGTATATAATTGTCCGAACGGGCACCCCACCCCCCTAGTCCATCGTCTCTCTCAACCCTTCTCTCAAGAACCCTAGCAACACCCTCCGTCAAATCCTCAGCCTCCGGTGGCGGCGTCGGCATCCAAACACCTCCAAATTAACACCACTAAATCCCCTCACTCTCCCCATTCCGAATCCACCTTCCTTTTCCCTCGAATATCACCAGAGCCCTTTGAATCTTGATTTGAAGGGACGAACCCTAGCGCCGCCCTCATATTCTCCGGTGGAGGCGCCGTCCCCAATCATCACCAAGTTTATACGATGGGTTCACCATTCCCCTTACATCACGAATCCACACCCCTTTTGCCTTCAAATCACCCTCAATCCGTTCGAATCTTGAATAAAAGTCCGACCCCAAAACCCCAGATCCACAAAGTCTTGTTACTTTCACATCACGTGACCCTTACGTCTTCCTCATGCCTCATCTGTCATCGATGCCCTTCAAATCTCGGCTTTAGATCGAGCTTCAAAGGAGTTGATTAGAGTCTGTGTTTCGAGTTTTAGGCTCGGAAGTAGTAAGTGTTCTTAATTTCTTTTCCTTCATTATGCGTCGTTTTTATGTACATATATGAATTCTGTTCATCCTCAACATTTCTTTCGTTTTAGGTTTAATTTAGGGTTTTAACTTGTTTATGTGTAGTTAATCATTTTCCAGTCATATGAGTCAGTCTTTGTTCAAAATTTGACCTTAAGATTTCAACTTAATTGTTGTTCTGATTATTGAATCTTGCATCTTTGTTTTAAGTCTGTTCGTTCTAATTTGGGGATTGAGTTTGAATTGTTATTGAGTGTGACGATTTGAAAGCATAGAATGGTTCTGTTAGGTTTGTAGGTTGATATTAATTTGATTGTGGTTTAAATTTGGCTGTAGTGCTTTAGTGTGAATTAGGAGTTAGTCTAACATGATTAATTAGTCAATTGTTAGGATTGTATTAGTCTAGTTGTTTGGATATAGCTGATTATATTCTAGTTTGGTAGTTAATTAACCATGGTCAGTTAGAAGGGTTAAAAACAGTTAGTATGGTTAACAAATTCAGGGATAAAAAGGGGCTGAGGCTTAGTTAGGCTATTCAGTAATTTCAGGGAAGTTCAGGGGTAGCTTAGGCACTTAGAGTTGCACAAGAATGTTGTGGGTAATACTAGAATCACCTAGAACCTTCTAGGGAGGGGCTTTAGTTTAGATTTAAGTAAAATAAGGGTAGTAACTTGAGTAGCAAGTCAATAAGTAAAGGCTTAAGTAGTTAAGAACTGGAAAATAAAGAGGGACTGAAAGGAAAGTAGAATATTGAGGGTTGCCCCTCATTTTGCTTATAAAAGGGCATGAATAGTGCCTTCCCTCACAAGTTTGGCGCCTCAAAATTCCCCCCAAAGTATTCTCCAAGCTTCCTAGATCTCAAATTCAAATTTCAAACTCCCTTAGATCTTAGGCTTCTCAAATTTTCAGAAAAACAACAGAAAAAGTACTGTTACATCGATTTCTCTAGACTGATTTTGAATTTTAATCACTGATTCTCATATTTTAGCACAACTACAATCACTGAAGTTTCAGAGTGTTCTGGATTCCAATTTGAATGAGCTTTTGGGTGTATTTGAGCTATTTGGTTTGATTTTGAGTTGAAACTGGTCAGTCGAGTCTGTTTGGATATTTGCTGTTGCTGTTGTCTTACAATTCATTCCGGGTTGTGTTTGAGTGTGTTTCTGGGTGGAAATTGGGCCTGTTGAGATTAGCTGTTGATTACTGCTGCTGATTCCATTTTCTCCTTCATTTGTCTTCCTTCTCAGGTACATATCATGTAACTCTTGTGTTCGTGGAAATGAAATGATATGCAGCACAAGTCTTCTATGGATCGTATTATTTTTGCTTAAGTAATTGTATGATTGCTATTAGACTATAGCTTGTAATTAAGACTAGATTGTTTGAGACTATTTAGAGCCTTGCTGTAATCATTGGATTGTATAACTGGACTCTATAAAATCTTTCATTAGTTCGAATTGTATTGCTTGTTTTGTCTAGTTTTAGGGTTGCTAAAATTCATTTGGAGATCAATGCCTTGTTAATAGACAGTAAATCCAAGCATGACATATAGGTCTAGAGTCCGTATCTGGATTGAAGCAATCAATAGATTTTCTGCTAATGTATTTGTATGAACAGTAATTTCAGAAAATAGTTCCAGCGTGTTTACAGTCATCTCTTGTTATTTGTGAAGCTCCAAATTATGAAGTTATTTGTTTTCCCTCAGCCTAAGAATCTAACGTAGAGTAATTTGCTACTTCAATTGCACTTCCTTAATCAACAATGACAGAATTAGATATCATAATTAGCAAATACAATTTACATTTAATCTGGAGTCGGTGGTTTAATGATCCAGCTTGCAATCAGCCTATATTCGATATTGTAATCTAGTTGATAACTTAAATCATTATTGTTGCACTGAGGCCTGTACATCTGGTTACTTTTGACTGCCTGGTTGATTGGGTTAGGGAAAAACAATTTAAGAGGGCCCAATGTCTGCCCTGACCCATCGTTTGGGATTGGGCTCCTTTAAGCCCAATTTGATGATTCCCTAGAAAGTGATCTGCCAAATCAGGGGAATAAATCACGTTACAGGCCTGGGCCAGCTTTTCTAAGCCCAAACGTGCTGGAAGCTAAAATTCCTTTAAGTCCATTAAGCCTAATTTGTAACATTGGGCTCTCGAGTTAAGTAGCGGGTTCAAATTAAGAAGTCTATTCCTTTTGTTTGAATCCGGACTTGAACTTGGGGCCCGAATGTTATAACTTTAATTAATTAGGACTATTTCTTTTATTATTAAAGACAAATTAAGTAGAAAAATTGTACTCTGCTCTAGGATGGCCTTTAAATAAAAATGAGATGAGCCTCGCCAAACAAAATGCATAAATTGCGGTGCCCTCATTAAATGCTTATATCAAAATACTTAGAATTTGGGGCGTGCCGTTCAGTGAATTTCGCGGCCTCTCGCAAAGATAATAACACGTGAGCCACTTTAGGCACATTTTTAATAATTTTACCTTCTTAAATACGGGTGTGCTTTTCATGCAACCCAAATCCAAATCCCAAAACATTGAATAAGAATGTGTCGAGGATCCGGGTGCATTTCATGTGACGTGATCCAAAAACACGTTCTTAAATGATGTTCATTTTCTTAACAATTGACCAAAAGCGGTAAATAATTCTAAAATTATACTATAGGTTATAACATGTATTAAAATCAGATTTTAGCCAAATATAACAGTTGAGCGACCGTGCTAGAACCACGAAACTCAGGAATGCCTAACCCCTTCTCCCGGATTAACAGAATTCCTTACTCGGATTTCTGGTTCGCAACTGTAATACAGAGTCAAACCCTTTCCTCGATTCAGGATTCAAACCGGTGACCTGGACACCATAAATCTCCCAAGTGGCGACTCTGAATCTTTTAAATAAACGAATCCCATTTCGATTGTCCTTTAAGTGGAAAAACTCCTTTTATTATACCCTTCACGGGGTGTAGTAGTGAAAAAGGAGGTGTGACAACTCTGGCGACTCTGCTGGGGACATTCACCCAGAATTCGGTTCAAGGTTTAAGAATTCGAGCTTAGAATAATTGTTAAGTTTGGCTGTATCTGATTTTCCTACATGTTTCATGCTAAATGTGCTAAATACTTTACCTCTTTGATATTATCTGAACTGTATATAAACTGTGTCGAAACCCTTCTCTTCTCACCTCTAGGGATGTGCTTACTGGTTGAGACTCCCTATTCTGTTAGTGTCATACCCTAAAATAAGAAAGAGGCTCGGATAAGTTACAAAGCTGGACGATCTTGCGGGTCCCCGGTATATCGCCCCCTC
Source organism: Nicotiana glauca (assembly GCA_026770625.1). NCBI lineage: Eukaryota > Viridiplantae > Streptophyta > Magnoliopsida > Solanales > Solanaceae > Nicotiana > Nicotiana glauca. Next base: position 33,946 of record MU714943.1, read on the forward strand.
CTCGACTTGAGTTGTCCGCTCAGGTACACAGTCTAGGACATATACCCAGGTTTTGAACCTAGAATAACTTGACTTCATGCCGGATCCCTAATAGGAACGCTTATTTGCATCATGTGAATTTGACTTAGGGGAGTCAACGCAGGGGTTGGGTCCGTCTAGGATAGGTAACCTGAAATGACAAAGACCATCCTGATGCATCTTACGTGTTGCATGTGCATTTATTTGTCTCGAACTTGCATGCTGACCGTCTTGGGAGTATTTGAAAAAAAAAAATAGCAGTGTAGAGAGCCAATTACCTATTTTAGCAAAACCAATACCCAACTAGTGCCAAAACTCTACTGAATTTTGAAAAAAAAAAGAAGAAAAGGGAAAAGAAAAGTTGTTTTAAAAAAATGGTTTGTTTTATTAGTAAAGAAAAAGAAAAACAAAACTAAAGAGTTTTATGTTCAAATAGTTTATTGAAATAGTGTATTTGGCAATAAAAAAAAGGAGTCTTGTTTCGAAGGTAGTTAGTTTTATTGCCCGAACTATGCTGGTTTTATTCTCACCAGGTGTGAGATACGTAGGCAACCCTTATCGGGTCCAACCACCCCTTTTCAAAAATAGCCAAATAAAGTCAAAATTTTTAATTTTTGTCAAATAAGTCGGGTGACGTCATTTTTGTTTAAAGTTAGCCGAATGTCCCCAAAAGGGCGCCGGAAGGTGATTGGTTTGTGGTTCTAAAGTGGTAACTCTTCTTTACAACATAAGGACAAAAGGCAATGGCAAAAAATAATAGAACTGAGTTGGTTGATACTGGCGCCCGACAGTAGTTGGTTGAAGAGGTGCGGATGTTAAGACAACTTATATCAAGCCTGGATAACTGGGAAGGCACCACCCCCGCCACCACCGATTTTTCCGGATGCTGCCCTTACCCAAGCTCCAAACACAACGCCAAATGATCCTCCATATTCTCCAGATACACCCGCTTATCACAATTTTCCCAACCACCCTAGTAGCTCTATAACTCATCTTCCAGTCACCTTTCCCCAACATTGCTCTCCTGTCATAACTATCACTCCCAACAATGAATACCCACTCAAAGCTCGTAATGCCCAATATCACCCCTCAGAGGTTGCCCACAAGGTCACCAATTCCTATAAGAAGAGTTACCGGGATGAGCTTCATGCTAGAAATGAAAAGGTTACAGGAAGAGGAAGGCAAGATGGGGTACCCGGGAAGAAAGCGCAAAATAGTCCTTAAGGGACAAGTGAATAGTGGGAGGCCAGGGTAGCATGACTTGTAAAAACGGATTGTGTCCCGTGACATACGCCTGCCCGCAGGGTTCAAAGTACCAAAATTTAACTTGTATGATGGGCGTGGAGACCCGGTGGCCCACCTGAGGGCCTATTGCAACGAAATGAGGATTGTTAGAGAGAAAGATGACTTGATGATGACATATTTCAGTGAAAGCCTAGCTGGGGCAGCTTTGGATTGGCATACTTGTCAAGATGTTGATAAGTGGCTCACATTGGGTGACATGGCTCAAGATTTTGTCAGATACTTTCAATGCAAATTGAGTGTTACCCCAGACCGCTCCTCGCTATCTAAGATGGAAAAGAGGCCGGAGGAAAGCTTTAATGAGTTTGGGCTCAGATGGAAGGAGCAAGCTTGTGACGACCCAAAGGGTCATCACCTGTTTTCCTCATCTGTTCCGTGCTTCCGAGGCCTTGAAAACCTCATTTTCTATTGCCTCGATTTGCGTACGAAGTCCGGGCGCATAGCCGGAAAGCTTTTATGTTGAAATATGTGGAATCTGTGAAAAATTTGAATTTTGATATTAATATGGTTATAGTTGACTTTGGTCAACATTCTTGGTAAACGGACCTGGACCTGAGATTGGACGATCCCGGGAGGTCCGTAGAAAAATATGGGACTCGGGCATGTGCCCGGAGTCGAAATCCGAGGTCTAGAACTTGAGTAAAAGAATTTTTCTGTTAAATTGTTTTTCTGAAATTATTAAGAAAAATGAAAATGAAAATTGATTAAAAGACTATGGTATCGGGCTCGTATTTTGGTTCCGACGCCTGATATAAGTCTTATATATTGTTTAAGCGCTTCCTGTAAAGTTTGGTCGAAATCAAACGTCGTTTGACGTGTTTCGGACCTAAATGTCTAAAGTTGGAAGTTTATGAATTTTGAAAGGAGAATCATGAGTTTTGAGGCTTGATTCTATGTAAATGATGTTATTTTGGCGATTTGATCGCGCGAGCAAGTTCGTATGATGTTTTTGAGTTAGTGTGCATGTTTGGTTTGGAGCCCCGAGGGCTCGAGTGAGTTTTGGATAGGTCACGAGAGCATTTTTGAAGTTAAATCACAGCTGATGCATTTTCTGACTTGCAGGCTTCACAAATGCGAATCCTGGTTCGCAAATGCGGTATCACAAATGCGAATGACCATTCGCAATTGCGAAGATGGCCCAGGTCTACCAGTCTCACAAATGCGAGATTTACCATCGCAAATGCGAAGAAGAGGGATGCAGGCAGGACCGCAATTGCGATAAAGTCTTCGCAAATGCGAAGTCTGGTAGGAAGAGCTGCAGTCGCAAATGTGACGCCCTTGCTCGCAAAAGCGAGAGGGCCTTGGTCGCAAATGCGAGAAATAGCTCGCAAATGCGGACCTAGGAAGCCAGACCTGGGTTCGCAAATGCGATCTCAGATGTTGCAATTCCCAGGAAAAACATTGTTCGCAAATGCGAACCAGTGTTCGCAATTGCCTTATCCGCAGCCCAGCAATTTTTATACATAGTCCAAATTTCATCACTTTTCACCATTCTTTCAAAACCCAAACCCCATAGGCGATTTTTCAAGAGCAAACTTCATCCCAAATCACTTGTAACTTGATTTTTACTCAATTCTTTCAATCTTTAACATCATTAAACGTGTTTTCCACTTGAAATCAAGGATTTTCATGAGTGAAATTGGGGTTTTTTGGGTAGAACCTAGGTTTTCTAGAAATTGGGGAGTTGGACCTCGATTTGAGTTCCGATTTCAAAACAAATTATATATTTGAACTCGTGGAGGAATGGTAACTGGATTTTGGTTCGAACCTCGAGTTTTGACCACGTGGGCCCGGGGGCATTTTGGAAAATTTTGAGTAAAACTTTGGGAAAACCATTTTATGCATTCAAACCAATTCATATAGTGTTTATTAAAGTAATTGAACAAATTGTGATTATATTCGAGCGAATTGGAGGTGGAACCGTGAGGTAAAGAAATAGTTGAGGATTAAGCGGATTTCAAGGCTTTGAGGTAAGTGTTTGGTCTAACCCTAGCTTGAGGGAATAGGAGTTGAGTCTTGTTGCTAATTGCTATGTGATCGAGTACGATGTATAGGCATGGTGACGAGTATCTATACATTGGTGTCTAGCATGACCGTGAGTCCTTATAATGTGATTATCATGAGCTGGCTGTGAATTCCATCTTTATTGGAGGATGTCTATATACTGTGAATAACGTGTGAACAGTACATGATCATTAAATTCTTTGGAGAGTTGGCTCAGAATAGTAAAGTGAATTATAAGATAAGTAAAGTAAGGAAAAAG